>SJYT01016450.1:0-13957 GCA_006410635.1 Cephalophus harveyi | reverse complement strand
TGGACTGTGAAGAAGGCTGAGTGCCGAAGAATTGATGCTTTTGAACTGTGGTGTTGGAGGACTCTTGAGAGTCTCTTGGACTGCAAGGAGATCCAACCAGTCCATTCTGAAGGAGATCAGCCCTGGGATTTCTTTGAAAGAAATGATGCTAAAGCTGAAAGTCCAGTACTTTGGCCACCTCATGCGAAGAGTTGACTCATTGGAAAAGACTGATGCTGGGAGGGATTGGGGGCAGGAGGAGAAGGGGACGACCGAGGATGAGATGGCTGGATGGCATCACTGACTCGATGGACGTGAGTCTGAGTGAACTCCGGGAGTTGGTGATGGACAGGGAGGCCTGGCGTGCTGCGATTCATGGGGTCACAAAGAGTTGGACACGACTGAGCGACTGAGCTGAACTGAACTGAATATATGTAAATGTTCAAAATTACTAAATTTGTGATGGTATATGGTATGATTTAGATTATTAGAATATTCCTGATCATGTAATTCTTTGCTCACCACTCTTACCTAATTCCTTTTTTTCTGGGCAACCCTAAATCATAATTTTATTTGCTTGATTATCTGTTTAATATCTAGCACTCTATGCCAATTGTAACCTCAGTGAGGCTGGAATTTATGTCTATTATGTTGCACTGCTGTACTTCTAGTCCCTGTAGAGAATTGGGCATGTAGTTGGTGTTCAGTAAATATTTGTTAAATGAGGTGAATGAGTGCCTTTCAGACCAATGAAATTGTGCTTCGGTGTTTTTTAAACATTGTTAATTGCCACAAGGAAGCCTATGTATAATTATTAGAATGCTTCTGCAATTTTCCTTTTTCCCATTATTTCATACACTGATTTTTATTTGAATCAAAGTATATTTGCATTATTTTGAACATTAAATCTCTTATCTATATGTAAGCATAAAATTAGGATTAATGTCTGAAATCTCAAGAAAAACCAAGGCCTGGGTTTATCAGTGAGGAGCTTTCCATTGAAAGAGTTGTATAAATTTTTCATAAACATTAGAACTAGCAGTGCAGAAAATACATAGAAATTCCCAGTGCACAAGTTATCATTGCCTGAAGGCTGCTGGCTAACAGTTTCCCCTGAACTATTCAGGAATGTGGTTTTATTTGTTGGCTAAATAGAATATATATGATGATTTCATTTTTACAGACTGTCATTCTCTTCATACTTCATAACACATTCTTTATTTCAATATTCTCACATTGAGGAATGAATAAATTTTAGAATTTAATTTTACAATTATTGAACAGTTCTATATAAGGCATTGTTTGAAAAGCACACCAATAATTTATTGTCGCTGGCTTTATTTGTAAGCTAGTCAAGAAATAGGACAAGTGCTGTAAGCAAATTACAAAGTGCCCTGGGAACATTGAGGAGAAAGTTAATTTCAGCAAGAGAATCAATGAAATGTTTACTGAAATAGGTGATACTAGACATGAACATTTAAAGATGAGTAGAATTTCAGGAGGTGAATTGGTAAGAACACTGTGACCCCACTGTGTATTTGGTGCAGGGAGTTCAATTTCAAATCAGATGGGAAATAAACACAAGTCAGGTAGAGATCAAACTGTCTACTTTATTATTACTGGTTATATATTACTTTATTATTATATCAGTTAGAAACCACAGTCTGGCAGGGTAGCAGTGGAGATGCAGACAGAGAACAGACTTATGGACATGAAGGCAGGGTGTAGGACGAATGGAGAGAGTAGCATGGAAAGATAGACACTAACATGTAAAATAAATAGCTGGTGGGAATTTGCTGTATGATTCAGGGAACTCAACCCAGGGCTCTGTGACAACCTATAGGGGTGGGGTGAGAGGTGGGAGGGAGGCTCAACAGGAAGGAGACATATGTATACCTGTGGCTGATCCATGTATGGCAGAAACCAACATAATATTGTAATTAATCTTTAATTAAAAAAAAAAAAAATCACAGCCTGGACCTGCAGCCAAATGGCTTCTCAAATACTTCTTCCCTGGAGTTAAACTTATTCAAACCAAGTGGGAAAAGACACCCAGGTCTCGGACAAACTTTTTACACCTTTTTCTCACTAAATTGAAGTACATGAAATTACCCGCCAAGTAATCTCTGCTTCTCACAAGGACAGCAGTGACTACAGAATGAAGAGATTGTTAAATATGTTTTCCTCTTGGGAGTAGAAGTGTCTGCATGAGAGAGGGGATTATGGTTCCCCTTAATAGTTGGACTGCAAGGAGATCCAACCAGTCCATTCTGAAGGAGATCCGTCCTGGGATTTCTTTGGAAGGAATGATGCTAAAGCTGAAGCTCTAGTACTTTGGCCACCTCATGCGAAGAGTTGACTCGTTGGAAAAGACTCTGATGCTTGGAGGGACTGGGGGCAGGAGGAGAAGGGGACGACAGAGGATGAGATGGCTGGATGGCATCACTGACTTGATGGACGTGAGTCTGAGTGAACTCCGGGAGTTGGTGATGGACAGGGAGGCCTGGCATGCTGCGATTCATGGGGTCGCAAAGAGTTGGATACAACTGAATGACTGAACTGAACTAATAGTAGGTATCTTGATAGCTTAAGCTTTAAATACTTACTAGTAATATTTAAAGAAAGCTTGTTGATTCTAATATTGGCTTTTCTTTAGAGCTGTCATTTTGTTTTGATGAAAAGCTATTTAATATCCATTCTGGTTCCTTTTCCTTCAGAGACCTTCCAAGGGAATTCATGTTTGTATTGGTGGAAATCTTCAGCAAATAAAATTAAAAGTCTCTTATGTCTGATTTGTGAATGAAACCCAAGGTTGATTTT
Organism: Cephalophus harveyi; assembly: GCA_006410635.1. Lineage (NCBI taxonomy): Eukaryota > Metazoa > Chordata > Mammalia > Artiodactyla > Bovidae > Cephalophus > Cephalophus harveyi. Next base: position 11,158 of record SJYT01016450.1, on the reverse strand, counting down.
AATACCATCATCATAAAATAAGTTAGAGGACATTATATCACTGTGCAATCCAGTGAAGCTAACCACACTATTAAGATTAATTTAAATTAAATTTTACTTCACTACTAAAATATTTTGATTAAATTCTATCCTTGGATTTATGATTTTTTTCTCCACTGAAAGTAAATTTGTACTGGCAATTTCAGATACAACTCATAGAATACAAAAATTAGGATCATTTATTGCTGTCCAGATCTACCTAACTTTCCCAGCCTGTCATATTTTATAGAGCAAATATTTGTGGGTTATGGAGTTCAGCATGAGACCTTTGGTTGTGAAAGTTTATTAGCTGACTCCAGTTACACTGATTTATGCAGTAGTAAATATGATGAAAGGGGAGGGATTGTGTTTTACTGATCAGAAAAAACATTGAGAGTTAAACTTGTATTTCAAGTCTTCTGTGGGGAATATTTTCCTTATAAAAATGTTTTAATGACATAAATACCCATTTGATAGAATAGAAATAAAAGTCACTTAAATAGTATTATAGAAGAGTTGCTGACCTTGGTTTACTTTTTCCGTGAGGCCTAAATAACTGTACAAGTAATAAACATAAAACTGGTGTTTCTTTTTCTCTCTTTAAATAGATGTATGCATATGTAAATATATGTATGGCATATTCTCTTATATCATGTGACTGTGATCTGGTTTTCTTCTCTATTTTCCTCCACTCTTCTTTGCTTATTATACCTTATACTATTTTTCTTTAATGAAATAATACTTGTTCAGAGAGATGTGAAGGGTTTATTAAAAAGGGCCCTTTCCACATAATCCTCTCCTTGGTGTGAAAAGCTAAGATGTAAACAAGAGAAGATTGGGTAGTAGTGAATGGAGAGACAGCATCTTAGCATTGTCTTTCTTTCTCATCGTTTCTCCTCTGAAGCACATTCAATTTTTTTAAACAAATTTATTTTTTATTTATTTTTGCTGTGCTGGATCTTCCCTGCTGTTAGGCTTTTCTCTAGTTGTTGTGAGCAAGGGTTACTCTTTGTTGGGGTGCTAGGGCCTCTCATTGTGGTGGCTTCTCCCGTAGGGGAGCACAGGCTTTAGGACATGCGGGTTTCAGTAGTTGTGGCACATGGGCTCAGAAGTTGTGGTTACCAGGCTGCAGAGCACAGGCCCCATAGCTGTGGCCCAAGGGGCTTAGTTTCTCCTCTGTCTGCATGTGGGATCTTCCCAGACCAGGGATCAAAAAGGTGTCCCCTGCATTGGCAGTTGGATTCTTTACAATGAGCCACCAGGGAGGCCCCCAGCACATTCAATTTTGCTGTCCTTACTTCTGCTTTCTTTGGCAGACTGTCAAGAACAGCTAAAGAAAACCAAATAGACTTGTGGATCAGTGCTATTACACATGTAAGGTTTTTAGCCTCAGCCGAACCTCAGCAGATCCTTTCACTTGTCTCCCAGTCAGCTTCCTTTTCCCATCTATCATGGTGTTTATATTTGCATGTGCTATTCTTTTCCTGAAATATCTTTTTAAAAAGTTCCTCTTCAGATAAACCCCAGTCATCCTTCAAGACTGGCTGGGATGTTACTTGAGTTTATGAAGCTTTGCAGCTTTCCCCTTTCTTCTTCCCATCTTCCCCAAGGTCCTTCCCCTAGCCTAGCTACTGTCTTTCTTTTGCACGCTTTTAGTGTGTCACAGGTAGCATTGTTACTAGTGTTGAAACCTTTCTCTCCCACATGCAGTTACTGGAGGCCATGTCCATGCTTCATTCACTTTTTAGTCCAGTGAAGGGCAAGGGGTGGGGGAGGCATAGTTGACATCAGTCTAGGTTTGCTGAGTAAACTAATGCCTTTGAATAGGTTGTTGGTCTCAAAATGTGGTCTGCTGGGGAAGCCAAAGTCGTTGTCTTCTTAACATTTGTCACAAATATCTTCCTGTTTATAATTGCCATAGTGTATTTAAAATACACCACTATATGGTAATAGCATTAAGTGGTAAACAGATGGAAGGGTGAGGAAATAGTTCAAATAATAATCTTGCTTTGCTCCTTTTAGATAAGGCAATAAAATACCTTCAGGCAGATATCTGTTTTTTTTTTGTTTTTAACAAGGTCTCTCATTAGCTTCCGTAATTTCTATAGGTAGTTCCTGCTGCAGTGTGTTCGCATCAGTAGGCTATTTCTCTGTGTTTCTCTTCTTCCTGTTTCTTTTCCACCCTCCTCTTTTTCCTCTGTGCTACTCTCTGTTGCCGCCTGACTATGGCTCTCCTCTAAAAATCTACATAAAATCTACAACTCCTTTCAGATCTCTTTCTATCGGCCACCTGCCAGCTGTCGAGGCAACAGCTGATTCTCCTTATATAGTGAAAGGGTGGGGCCATAGATTCACAGGTGCCAGGCTTCTGGTTCTTTTCCCTCACCACATTGAAAACCCAAGTTCCTTATTACATAAAATAGCCCAGCTGCCATCTGTCTTGTTACTGGTGATCAGGGAGGAGTTTTCTGTAGAACGGTTCATAGTGGGACTCATTCTGGGGGGAGTAACTAGCAAAACTTACAAATATCAGGCATTGGCATTGGAGGTAAGTTTAGTCATTGCTATCTTGCTGCAGTTTGGGACCCTAAAAGGGTATTATGAAAATGCTCACAAACCTTAATAATTGTTTGTCCATAATTATTTAGTTTCTCCATAACTTTAAATTTAAATATGTATTTAGGTTGGAATTTGGCATTATGACTTTGATTATGTCTCAGTCTGTAGCAAGTTTCAGTTGATTTTGTTTGTCTTTTGTCATGTTATTACTTTAATTTTATTTTGCCCAGAACAAATGAAGATTCACTTATATCCTAAATAATAGATTTATGCTAATAACCCTTTTCCTATACAATATTTTAACCAAGATGAGTTTTCAAATTTTTCGGGGGAGGGGGTAATGAATCAGAATTGGGGTGAGTGCTTTTTACTATGATTACCTATTTGTGGAGCATCAAATTTTATCATGTGCTTATAGGAAAGAAACTAGGTTTACAGTCTATAAGGCCACACAATTGAGTGCTTCTACTGATTATCTTTTAAGCAAACACTAATAATGTAACAATCTGAGATTGAGATTTTTTTAAAGAATAAGAAAGGAAGCAAACCGTTAATTTTTTTCCATATGCTTTAGTTTCAGCTATTTTTGTCAGGAGCATATTGGCTTTTTAAAGCATGATCGAAAGTAGACACTTTTAGTTTTAGCTGAATTCATTTAGCCATTAATAAAAAATATAATGTTCCTGACACTGAGCTACATCCAGGGGATAGAGAAATGAGTACACACAAAGAGTACACACAAATGAGTACAGCACACAAAAAGCCTTCTTCATATTCTATTCCTATTCAGGGGGTGCTTTTATAAATAGAAATCTCCCTCATATACTACCTCCTATAGGCAGACCAAAATTTTTATGACAATTTGTGCATTGTAAGTTTTATAAAGTTTAGCTCTTTTGTAAAAGTTCATAGGGCATTCACTTTTTGATGGTGTGGATTGTAAAACTTAGGTAGGTTTTTAAATACCTCATCTGCATAATTTGGGATAGGGGTTAAAATATTTTGAAGGGCATATTTTGCACCATGCTGCTGCTGCTGCTAAGTCACTTCAGTCGTGTCCGACTGTGCGACCCCATAGATGGCAGCCCACCAGGCTCCCCTGTCCCTGGGATTCCCCAGGCAAGAACACTGGAGTGGGTTGCCATTTCCTTCTCCAATGCCTGAAAATGAAAAGTGAAAGTGAAGTCTCTCAGTCATGTCCGACCCTCAGCGACCCCATGGACTGCAGCCTTACAGGTTCCTCTGTCCATGGGATTTTCCAGACAAAAGTACTGGAGTAGGGTGCCATTGCCTTCTCCGATTTTGCACCATAGTTCCCACCTAATGCCATAATTGACAGTTGTTCGTTTTCTTGCCCCACAGTGGTATTTAAGTAATGATACTTTTTGCTAAATTTCAGTCAGTTGTGGGGTTTGAATAACAGAATAATTCTACCATTATTTACATTATATAGCGTTTTATATTTTAATGCATTTTCACATAAAGAAATCTGATTGCATTTTCCCAACCTCCATGAAATTTAGCTTTACCAGAAATTGTTATTCCTTTCCTTAAATAATAAAATGATACTCAAAATGTTAATAATAATAGCAGCTTTTCCTTTTAGATCAAGAACAAAGGTTTGTCCAGAACAGTACTAGGAACAATACAATACATGTGGAAGTTTTGCATTATTAACTTTTTCTTTACAGTTGAAAAAATGGAAGATCAGGCATGGTAGATCCCTCCCTACTGCCTGGCTGTATCATGATTTGAACCTAGATCTATCTCAAACTTGCTTGGAGTGTCTTTATTATATATTCTAATATATTAAAATATGAATATTCTTTATTATATATTTTAATTATACACTTCTGTCCCCCTTGTATGAATTAATCAAGTCATTCAGCCAGTTATCAGAGCTGGAATATCCAGATCTTATGGGACATAATCTGGTGCATTGTCATTCACTGACTCATTATTTATTCAAAGGTTATTTATTGCATGCAGACTCTATTTCTGTGATTGTGTCCTAGCTCACAGAGTTAAGAGCAAAGACACCGATGTGAATTTACAGTTTATTAGTAATGCTTTAAGGAAACATGAAGCCATTCAAAACAGAATTAATGTGATTTACGTTTTAGAGCTTTTCTATTTACTCCAGCCATCCCCCACAAGGAGAGCAGTAAACTAATTTGAATACCATTTAAAAGTTTCAGAGAGGGAGGGTCAACATGGAGAGAATATATGTATACCTATATCATGTTGAGGTTTGACAGAAAACAACAAAATTCTGTAAAGCAATTATTTTTCAATAAAAAATAAATAAATTAAAAAAAAAATTCCAGAGGGGTAAACTGCTACATGTGTGAAATGCAGTGTTGACTTACTGAATTGAAGCTTTCTCATTTACTTGTCTTTGCTTCTTTAGCAGTTTGATCAAGTGGTACTGTATATTTTTTTTGTCACTCTCATAGATTTTCAGATTATCTTCTAAAACAGACCCATGGTGAGTTGTTGAAATGCTTCATTTTAGAAAGTTACATATGACTAGGCATGCTGTAAATTGAAAAGTTAAATTACTATTATGTAACATTTCTTTCCAAGTATATTGAGTTTGATTTCCATTATTTTCTAAGCTATTTCCACTGCCTGAGTCTATTTGTTTGTTTAAAGTCTTTTAAAGAACAAATTTCACTGCTGATTTTATAATCAGTTGACTAAACAGCAAATACTGATATATTGATTGATATAATTTGATCTGCAGTAAAACCTAATCTGACATGATTTGTCTGTGGGTTGATGACACATGGGCAGAAATGGGTAATAGCTAAAGCATCTAAAATTAGCTGTCTTATATTTGTCTAAAATACTCTTCTTTTAGACATCAACCAATTTTTCTTTTAACAGTACATCTAATCAATTTCAAAGTGAAGAAAAATAAAGTCTGAGCCAGTTTTGAAAATTATTCCTCCTTGAAATGTTCTGAGTGCTGGAATTTATTTTACAGTTCCAGCTAAGTAGGCTTCTAGGCTGAAAAGAAGGGGATGAATAGTGTCTAAATCTGCTTTAGCAGAGAGCTTGTTTATCGAGCTACACCTCATTTTCCTTTATCTGTCACTGGGTAAATAATGGGTAGAATTTCTTGGTTGGTTGTATTGTACGTGCACAGCATAAAGCTTTGAGTCAACTAACTGTAGCATTTCTGATTCTTCCTCAAGCTGTCTTTAACTTGCTTAGCTCCCTTCTCCATCTCACCTCCCTGCCTGCAATATGATCCAAGCAGAATTATGCAGTTTAGACAATTATAGTCTGCAGTGTCTATCTTTAAATTTGTACATTCAATTTTGAAGTATAGATCCTTTGCAGGATGAAATAGAAATTACAGTGAAGTAGATTGTTAGGTATGAATTGAGTTTTAATTTTTTTAGGAGCTTTCAACATTTTGTTTGGCAATATTTTTCTGTAAAGGTAATACATTAGTAAGGATTAGCTGTGTCTCATAGAATTTATCAGAAAACCCAGCATGTTAGGAGCTTAAACAGTATAGAAGTTTCTCTGTCTTAGAAAAGAAGTCTCTCAGTGGGCATACATGGTTGTAGGTTGTTTCCATGGTTTTCAGAGACCAAGGCTCTTGCCTCCTTCCATCTTTTGACTCTGGTTTTCATTCTCAGGATCCTCTTATGTTATGCCATGGCTTCTGGAGCTGAAGCGACCTCATCTACATTCCATATTGCAGGAAGGAAGGGAAAATTCAAAGCAGGAAGCACAAAAGGAATGCATTTTTCAGCTGAATCAAGGCCTTCTAGGAAATTCCACACAGCACATATATATATCACTAGCCTGAATGTAATAACATGGCCACACCTAGCTACAAGGGTGGTTGGGAAGAAACCCAGTCTTTAAATTGGGGACATTGCCCCCTTAAATGACATAAAGAAAAAAAAGGAGAATGGATTTTATATGCAACTGTCATTGTTCATATACATGATGGTTGCTTCTCCAGTTTTCAGTTTTTTCATCTGTAATTTCGGCAAAAGAATATCCTCCCCATGGTGTTTGTGTGAGGGTTGAGGGAGATACTGCATGAGTGATACTTAGTCCTGGGACAGAGTAAACATCACCATGGTTGCTTTTCTAATTCTCGTTTCCCTTGTCATTATTGCAACATTAGAGCAGCAGGAAGTCTCAGGGCTTTATGGACACTTAGGATATGATGATCCACATTAACTTGTGAATTACTTCACTTTCGGGACTAATATGTGCTTTGTTTGCAATTGGTGTCTCCTTGTATTGTCTCTCATCTGTAATGCCTTACATAGCAAAGGGACATTCTATCTTCATGCCCTAAATATAACCGATAACTGGGGATTAGTCACTCTTTGAAGTGGAAAAGGATTAGCCACAGCCAGGATTAATCTATTCTGAAATTTTGGGGACTACGGAGTTCACTGAAATAATCAGTCTCCTTAAAGAAGCAGGCTGCTCTTTAGTCAAGGATGCTAAAAGAGTGTCAGTAAAGAAGGGCAGGCCTGGGCAAGTCACATGGCTAGTCTCCTTGTCAAAGGAGGGATTGGATTGGCCTATCTCAGAGGTCCTTCTTTTTAAATGATGTAATTGTAGAAATCCCATTCTCTTTAGGTCTTTTAAGACCATGTAGGTCTTTGTGGTGTTTGCTGCTTTTTATATGTAGAAGGATAGTGAGGGTGGGCTGATCTGGTGGGATCTAAGCAGCCCTCACAATTTTATACAATTAAGTTTTGCTTCCTGAGGTATCAAATTCTTTATTTTCCTCTCTGGAGTTCTAAGAATTGTAGATTTAATCAGATTTGAGCTATTTCAAGTAAATACTCTTGAAAATAAAAGTTCAGTGGCATATAAATTAATACTTTTTTATTGTTGTAAAATGGCTATCAAATTGTACATTATTTTCTTTTCAGTTCAGTTGCTCAGTCATGTCCGATTATTTGCTACTACAGACGGTAAGGCGTCTGCCTACACTCCGGGAGACCCGGGTTCGAGCCCTGGGTCGGGAAGATCCTCTGGAGAAGGAAATGGCAACCCACTCCAGTACTCTTGCCTGGAAAATCCCATGGATGGAGGAGCCCGGTAGGCTACAGTCCATGGGGTCACAAAGAGTCAGACATGACTGAGCAACTTCACTTAACCAGAGCACACCAGGCCTTCCTGTGCATCACCACCTCCCGGAGTTCACACAAACTCATGTCCATCGAGTCGATGTTGCCATCCAACCATCTTATCCTCTGTCATCCCCTTCTCCTCCTGCCCTCAATCTTTCTCAGCATCAAGGTCTTTTCAAATGAGTCAGCTCTCTGCATTAGGTGACTAAAGTATTGGAGTTTCAGCTTCAACTTCAGTCCCTCCAATGAACACCCAGGACTGATCTCGTTTAGGATGGACTGGTTGGATCTCCTTGCAGTCCAAGGGACTCAATAACTTTCTCCAACACCACAGTTCAAAACCATCAATTCTTCAGCACTCAGGTTTTTTTATAGTCCAACTCGCACATCCATACATGACCACTGGAAAAACCATAGCCTAGACTAGACAGATCTTTGTGGGCAAAGTAATGTCTCTGATTTTTAATATGCTGTCTAGTTTGGTCATAATTTTCCTTCCAATGAGCAAGCATCTTTTAATTTTATGGCTGCAATCACCATCTGCAGTGATTTTGGAGCCCCAAAAAATAAAGTCACCCACTGTTTCCACTATTGCCCTATCTATTTGCCATGAGGTGATGGGACTGAGTGCCATGATCTTAGTTTTCTGAATGTCGAGCTTTAAGCCAATTTTTTCACTTTCCTCTTTTCACTTTCATCAAGAGGCACTTTAGTTCTTCTTCACTTTCTGCCATAAGGGTGGTGTCATCTGCATATCTGAGGCTATTGATATTTTTCCTGGCAATCTTGATTTCAGCTTGTGCTGCTTCCAGCCCAGCTTTTCTCATAATGTACTCTGCATATAGGCTAAATAAGCAGGGTGACAATATACAGCCTTGACGTATTCCTTTTCCTATTTGGAACCAGTCTATTGTTACATGTCCAGTTCTAACCGTTGCTTCCTGACCTGTATACAGGTTTCTCAAGAGGCAGGTCAGGTGGTCTGGTATTCCCATCTCTTTCAGAATTCTCCACAGTTTATTGTGATCCACACAGTCAAAGGCTTTGACTTAGTCAGTAAAGCAGAAATAGATGTTTTTCTGGAACTCTCTTGCTTTTTTTTGATTATCCAGCAGATGTTGGCAATTTGATCTCTGGTTCCTCTGCCTTTTCTAAAACCAGCTTGACCATTTGGAAGTTCATGGTTCACGTATTGCTAAAGCCTGGCTTGGAGAATATTGAGCATTACTTTACTAGCGTGTAAAAGGAGTGCAGTTGTGCAGTAGTTTGAGCATTCTTTGGCATTGCCTTTCTTTGGGATTGGAATGAAAACTGACCTTTTCCAGTCTTGTGGCCACTGCTGAGTTTTCCAAATTTGCTGACATTTTGAGTTCAGCAGTTTCACAGCATCATTTTTTGGGATTTTAAATAGCTCTACTGGAATTCCATCACCTCCACTAGCTTTGTTGTGATGCTTCCTAAGGCCCACTTGACTTCACATTCCAGGATGTCTGGCTTTAGGTGAGTGATCACACCGTCGTGATTATCTGGGTCATGAAGATCTTTTTTGTACAGTTCTTCTGAGTATTCTTGCCACCTCTTCATAATATCTTCTGCTTCTGTTAGGTCGATACCATTTCTATCCTTTATTAATGCATTTAATTTTAGAAATTATTTATTTTTAATTTTAAGATAATTGCTTTAAAATACTGTGTTGGATTCCGCCATATATCCACATGAACCAGCCTTAGGTATATCTGTGTCCCCTTCCTCTCAAACCTTCCTTTCACCTTCCACTGCATCCCACCTGTCTAGGTCATCACAGGTCACCATTTTGAGTTCCCTGAGTTATGTAGCAAATTCCCACTGGCTATATATCTATATATAGTACTGTATATATATTTGACATGTACTTTTATGAAAGGAACTGGACTTTTTTTCCTCCCAAATGAGCAATGGATTACTAATCACTAAGTTCTTCCAAATCACTCCCAAGTAAATACTTGTTCTATTATGTGTTCTGTCATTTTCAAAGACTACTTACTATCTCATCTGCACAAATGGGAATATTTATTATACTTGTTTTTTAGGTCAAGGTGGGAGAGTTAAAGAAAATCATGAATGTGAAGTTTGTTAACCATTTGTCTGGAGTTAGAGATTATGACTATTATTTTATTACTGGTACTAAATAGTATTCCTCCTATTATGGAAATGATAGCTAATTTAACTAGGGAGATGATTATTTATCTATTGCTAAATAACAACTATCAATAACCATTTTATTTTGCTCACACACTATATGGGCAGAATTCTGACAATATGTGGAGGGTTTGCCTCTGTCCCACACTTGTCTGGGCACTCAGTGGGGAAGATTCCAAAGGCTGAGGGTGCCTCAGGTCTGGGACCTGGCTCATCTGGCGGCTCCTTCACTCACAGGTCTGGTTTCCAGGGTGTGGTGCCTTGAAGGCTGTGTCCAGCTGGACGATTGACTAGAGAACCTATACATGGCCTCTCTGTGTGGTTTGGATTTCTCCCAGTATGACAGCTGTGTTTGGAAGGGGACATTCAGAAGTCAAGTGTTCCAGGCAACCCAGGGGAAGTGGCATGGCACTTTTTGACCTTGCTTCAGCAGGCACATAGCATCACTCCTGCCACATGCTATTAGTTCATGAATTCACAAGCTCTTTCAGGTTCAGGGGGCAGGGCATAGACCTTCTGTGTCTTTGAAAAGTGTGTCAAAGGACTGTAAGACCATCCCCACTGCCCTCCTGTCCTTATAGAAGGTTGAAAGTGATGAGGGATAAGCATGATTTCGCTTGAAGATAGTTTGTAGGTTATTCTCAGAAGTAATCAAACTCTAATTTGTCAACATTTTAATATGACCAAGCAGGTAAAGTTTTTCATCAAAGGTGTAAAATTGCTGAAAATATAATCCTAGCTTTTAATCCTGCTAACCTTCGACCTTTATACTCTCAACTCTATAATAAATCTTTTTCTAAAAAAAATATTTAAAAGTCATTGTGGTAAGGCACATTTTATTTTTCTCATATAGGAGTTATATCTTCCTAAGGTTTTTGAAAAAATAATTTATTTTTTATGTTTATTTTTGGCTCCACGGGGTCTTTGCTGTGCAGACTTTCTAAAGCTCCAGTGACTTGGGGCTACTTTCTATTTTTGCGGTGTGTGGCCTTCTCATTGTGCTAGCTTCTCTTGTTACGAGTCTAGAATCTAGGGCACATGGAGTCAGTAGTTGTGGCTCCCAAGCTGTAGAGCACAGGATCAGTAGTTGTAGAGTACTGGCTCAGTTGCTTCATGACATTGGCCAGGATCTTCCTGGACCAAGGATTGAACCCATGTCTCCTGCATTGGCAGGCAGATTCTTTACCACTGAGCTACCAGGGAAGCCCCTAAGGTTTTAATGAAGATTAAATTGACTATTTTTAAAATGCTTAGAACAGTACCAAGTATATAAATTACAAATC
>SJYT01016440.1:160856-242971 GCA_006410635.1 Cephalophus harveyi | reverse complement strand
ACCCTGGGGTTTCTTTGGAAGGAATGATGCTAAAGCTGAAACTCCAGTACTTTGGCCACCTCATGCGAAGAGTTGACTCATTGGAAAAGACTCTGATGCTGGGAGGGATTGGGGGCAGGAGGAGAAGGGGACGACCAAGGATGAGATGGCTGGATGGCATCATGGACTCGATGGACGTGAGTCTGAGTGAACTCCGGGAGATGGTGATGAACAGGGAGGCCTGGCGTGCTGCGATTCATGGGGTCGCAAAGAGTCGGACACGACTGAGCGACTGAACTGAACTGAACTGAACCTATCGTCCACTGAATTCCATTTTTCTTAAGAAAGGTAAATATCAGTTATGGTCAGTCTAATTCAAGACATTTTACTCATTTTTCCTAGATTATTCTAGAGCTATGGAAATAGACTTTCACTGAGGAATAAAAAAAAAAAGATTATGTAGCCTTTACAACCATAGGTCACACTGTCACCTTGTTACAAGATCTAAAAAATTTATGAAGACACACTTCTATAAATAAAAGAAAGAACTTTGAAAAATGTTACTAGAGTGGTTAAAGGAGCAGGTCTTTTGAAATATGTGGACAAGTGAAAGTTTGCACTTATAGCACTAGAATATTCATTGTTTACTCAAATTCCCAAAGACCTCCGTTTATCTGCTGGACAGCTTGACACCCAGGAAAAGTATGCTTCATAAAGGAAAATTTCTGGCACTCTTATATAATATTTACAACTGCATTTCAGAATGAAATTACTGTTGCAAGTTATTTATATGTTAAGGATTTGTAGCAGGTTAGCTACAGTAATGAGCACTGTTTTGAGAACTAAAATAAGAGCAAAATATTAAAAAAAAAAAAGCTAAAAAACTGAGGCATGAAAGAGAGTTGGATGACGAATTATTTTAATGGAGCTTAGAAGTGGCCAGTAGCAAGGGAACACTTTAATATCAAATATTATTAAAGTCAGTTAGAGAGGGTGAAAAGAAAGTTACTCTCACAGAGACGCTTACAGAATGAAATATCAGCTAGAACCATTCATTTGAAATGTCTAGCTTCTCAGGGACCCATAATGAATGTAGACCCAACTCACTCTCCTTATACCAGATGTCAACAATCAAGGTTGGAATAGACAAGAATAAATGTTGATGCTCAAAATCAACAAAATAACAAGCTCAGGACCATTTTGAGTTAGGAACTGCATCCCTGATTTGTTTGTATTTTACTGGGGGACAGAATTTATCACAAAGGAATTATTTTATTTAATGGGATGCTAATCTCATAATGTTCTAAGAAACCGCCAGATCATATAAGAATGACTGAATTACAAACTGGGACTTCCTAGAAATTTTGTGGGTTAGAATATAGAAGTCCCTGTTTTATTAGTTATAAAAAAATATGATTAGTAGCCAATTTCATTCATGATAAAAATATCCTATTGCATTCTTTTTACCTTCTTTTGCAGAAGAACCAGTTCTAATGAATTTAGGAAGCATTATATCTGGTCTCAGATATGTTTCCCTCTCTAAGAATTCAAATTCCTCAATATATGTTTCAGTTGGATTATGCCATGATAAAAACCAGCAAGATGAATTGTACAATTTCTCCATCCACATCTGGGAGGAACTCAACTCCATCCTGGAGGAGGAGGAAGAAAATGGGAATGAGGGAGTACGGAGGTAAGAGAGAGAGCATCCTGGCTTCCAGGACTTTTGGATGGCAAAAATGCAAATGGCTCTATGGATTGTAGCAGACAAGAGTTATTTAACAGAGACAGAAAATAAGCATTATACTTCAGTTCAGTTCAGTTGCTCAGTCATGTTCGACTCTTTGCGACCCCATGAATTGCAGCACGCCAGGCCTCCCTGTTCATCACCAACTCTCAGAGTTTACTCAGATTCACATCCATTGAGTCAGTGATGCCATCCAGCCATCTCATCCTCTGTCATCCTCTTCTCCTCCTGCCCCCAATCCCTCCCAGCATCAGAGTCTTTTCCAATGAGTCAATTCTTTGCATGAGGTGGCCAAAGTACTGGAGTTTCAGCTTTAGCATCATTCCTTCCAAAGAAATTCCAGGGTTGATCACCTTCAGAATGGACTGGTTGGATCTCCTTGCAGTTCAAGGGACACTCAAGAGTCTTCTCCAACACCACAGTTCAAAAGCATCAATTCTTCAGTGCTCAGCCTTCTTCACAGTCCAACTCTCACATCCATACATGACTACTGGAAAAACTATAGCTTTGACTAGATGGAAATTTGTTGGCAAAGTAATGTCTCTGCTTTGTAATATGCTGTTTCGGGTGATTATAACTTTCCTTCCAAGGACTAAGTGTCTTTTAATTTCATGGCTTCAGTCACCATCTGCAGTGATTTTGGAGCCCCCCAAAATAAAGTCTCTCACTGTTTTCATTGTTTCCCCATCTATTTGCCGAGAAGTGGGACCAGATGCCATGATCTTAGTTTTCTGAATGTTGAATTTTAAACCAGATTTTCACTCTCCTCTTTCACTTTCATCAAGAAGCTCTTCAGTTCTTCACTTTCTGCCATAAGGGTGGTGTCAACTGCATATCTGAGGTTATTGATATTCTCCTGGCAATCTTGATTCCAGCTTGTGCTTCATCCAGCCCAGCGTTTCACATGATGTACTCTGCATATAGGTTAAATAAGCAGGATGATAATATGCAGCCTTAACATACTCCTTTCCCTATTTGGAACAGATATATTAACAAAGTTGCTTTCAACTATCATTTACAGACCATGGTGACATAAATAGTGTAGTTGTCATGACAGTTAGATTTTTCATTGTAAGTTTATAAATTGTAAACCAGCTTCCATTTCATGAGACTTTTTATGTATTTTGATATTTTTGGGACCTTATAATCTCTTTACAAGATTAATTGTTAAGTTTGTCATATAAGATTATATGGAAGCATAAAACTTTATGCTATAAGGAGTATTATAATAAAAGTACCATGTTTCATATGCTTACTATGGGCAGTAATTCCAAGTTGCTTTAATTAAACTTTTTCATTTAATAAAAATATAAACATTGTGAATCTATAAGGTAAAAATTATTACTGTACCCATTTCATACAAGAAGAAATTATACTTCAGAATTATATTAATTTTTCTGACATTCCACAATAACACATATTCTAAATTTTATTCATTTTTCCAATGCTACACAGTAACCCACATACTACTTCTGTCACTACTACAGATTATCTTATTTTCCTTCACAGAATCCAGTTTTAAATAATATTGATGGACAGTTAAAGTGAATTTAAAACATGTTGTTGATGGACTTCAAAACTGTAATGATTTTCCTATTTCCTTAAGCAAGAAAAATCTGCTGAAAAACCAGTCAGATGAATCATCAAAATATGCTAATAAACCCATTGGCTGATAATCTAGAGACCAGTCTTCTCATTTGTTTCTGATACAAAGTCTAGCCTTTCAATTAAAAAAAATGTCATATAGCATATAAAATGCTTGATATTCAAGGTTCTTTGTTCATAATGGTGACAACTGACATAGTTACACAAAGAAAGTTTCTGAAAGAAAAGGATATTTAAGCTAAAAGGATTTGTTAGATGATGAGAGGCGAGTGGCAGCTGCATAGCACTGGAGCAGCTGTGAAGAGATACCCCACATCCAAGGTAAGAGAAACCCAAGTAAGATGGTAGGCACTGAGAGAGGGCATCAGAGGGCAGACAGACTGAAACCACAATCACAGAAAACTAACCAATCTATTCACATGGCCACAACCTTGTCTAACTCAGTGAAACTAAGCCATGCCATGTAGGGCTACCCAATATGGACAGGTCATGGTGGAGAGTTCTGACAAAACATGGTTCACTGGAGAAGGGAATTCCAAACCGCTTCAGTATTCTTGCCTTCAGAACCCCATGAACAGTATGAAAAGGCAAAAAGTTAGGACACTGAAAGATGAACTCCCCAGCTCCAGAAAGAATGAAGAGATGGAGTCAAAGCATAAACAATACCCAGTTGTGAATGTGACTGGTGATAGAAGCAAGGTCCAATGCTGTAAAGAGTCATATTGCATAGGAACCTGGAATGTTAGGTCCATGAATCAAGACAAATTGGAAGTGGTCAAACAGGAGATGGCAAGAGTGAATGTTGACATTTTAGGAATTAGTGAACTAAAATGGACTGGAATGGGTGAATTTAACTCAGATGACCATTATATCTACTACTGTGGACAGGAATCCCTTAGAAGAAATGGAGTAACCATCATAGTCAACAAAAGAGTCCTAAATGCAGTACTTGGATGCAATCTCAAAAACAACAGAATGATCTCTGTTCATTTCCAAGGCAAAGCATTCAATATCACAGTAATCCAAGTCTATGCCCTGGTCAGTAATGCTAAAGAAGCTGAAGTTGAATGGTTCTATGAAGACCTACAAGAATTTTTAGAACTAACGCCCAAAAAGTTTGATCTTTTTGTTATAGGGGACTGGAATGCAAAAGTAGGAAGTCAAGAAACACCTGGAATAACAGGCAAATTTGGCCTTGGAGTACAGAGTGAAGCAGGGCAATGGCTAATAGAGTTTTGCCAAGAGAACTCACTGGTCATAACAAACACCCTCTTCCAACAACACAAAAGAAGACTCTACACATGGACATCATCAGATGGCCAACACCAAAATCAGATTGATTATATTCTTTGCAGCCAAAGATGGAGAAGCTCTATACTGTCAGCAAAAACAAGACTGGGAGCTGACTATGGCTCAGATCATGAACTCCTTATTGCCAAATTCAGACTTAAATTGAAGAAAGTGGGAAAAATCACTAGACCATTTGGTATGACCTAAATCAAATTCCTTATGATTTACAGTGGAAGTGAGAAATAGATATAAGGGACAAGATCTAATAGACAGAGTGCTTGATGAACTATGGACCGATGACATTATACGGAGACTGGGATGAAGACCATCTCCAAGGAAAAGAAATGCAAAAAAGCAAAATAGTTGTCTGAGGAGACCTTACAAATAGCTGTAAAAAGAAGAGAAGTGAGAAGCAAGGGAGAAAAGGAAAGATGTACCCATGTGAAAGCAGAGTTCCAAAGAATAGCAAGGAGAGATAAGAAAGCCTTCCTCAGTGATCAGTGCAAAGATATAGAGGAAAACAATAGAATGGGAAATACTACAGATCTCTTGAAGAAATTTAGAGATACCAAGGGAAAATTTCAAACAAAGATGGGCTCAATAAAGGACAGAAATGATATCGACCTAACAGAAGCAGAGGATATTAAGAAGAGGTGGTAAGAATACACAGAAGTAAACAAAAAAGATCTTCAGAACCAAGAAAATCATGATGGTGTGACCACTCACCTACAGCCAGACATCCTGGAATGTGAAGTCAAGTGGGCCTTAGAAAGCATCACTACGAACAAAGCTAGTGGAGGTGATGGAATTCCAGTTGAGATATTACAAATCCTAAAAGATGATGCTGTGAAAGTACTGCACTCGATATGCCAGCAAATTCGAAAACAGCAGTGGCCACAGGACTGGAAAAGGTCAGTTTTTATTTCAATACCAAAGAAAGGCAATGCCAAAGAAAGCTCAAACTACTGGACAATTGCACTCATCTCACACGCTAGTAAAGTAATGCTCAAAATTCTCCTAGCCAGGCTTCAGCAATATGTGAACCATGAACTTCCAGATGTTCAAGCTGGTTTTAGAGAAGGTAGAGGAACCAGAGATCAAATTGCCAACATCTGTTGGATCATGGAGAAAGCAAGAGAGTTCCAGAAAAACATCTACTTCTGCTTTATTGACTATGCCAAAGCCTTTGACTGTGTGGATCACAATAAACTGTGGAAAATTCTGAAAGAAATGGGAGGCAGGTCAGACCACCTGACCTGCCTCTTGAGAAATCTGTATGCAAGTCAGGAAGCAACAGTTAGAACTGGACATGGAACCACAGACTGCTTCCAAATAGGAAAAGGAGTACGTCAAGGCTGTATATTGTCACCCTGCTTATTCAACTTATATGCAGAGTACATCATGAGAAATGCTGGGTGGATGAAGCACAAGCTGGAATCAAGATTGCCGGGAGAAATATCAATAACCTCAGATATGCAGATGACACTACCCTTATGGCAGAAAGTGAAGAGGAACTAAAAAGCCTCTTGAAAGTAAAAGAGGAGAGTATTCTTCTTAGTCAACATTCAGTAAACTAAGATCATGGCATCTGGTCTCATCACTTTATGGGAAATAGATGGGGAAACAGTGACTGACTTTATTTTGGAGGGCTCAAAATCACTGCAGATGGTGATTTCAGCCATGAAATTAAAAGACTAGCTTATTCCTTGGAGGAAAAGTTTTGACCAAACTAGACAGCATATTACAAAACAGAGACATTACTTTGCCAACAAAGGTCCATCTAGTCAAATCTATGTTTTTCCAGTAGTCATGTATGGATGTGAGAGTTGGACTATAAAGAAAGCTGAGCACCAAAGAATTGATGCTTTTGAACTGTGGTGTTGGTGAAGACTCTTGAGAGTCCCTTGGACTGCAAGGAGATCCAAGCAGTCCATCCTAAAGGAGATCAGTCCTGAGTGTTCATTGGAAAGACTGATGCTGAAGCTGAAACTCCAATACTTTGGCCACCTGATGTGAAGAACTTACTCATTTTAAAAGACCCTGATGCTGGGAAAGATTGAAGGCAGGAGGAGAAGGGGACGTTAGAGGATGAGATGTTTGGATGGCATCACCTACTTGATGGACATGAGTTTGGGTAAACTCCAGGAGTTGATGATGAACATGGAGGCCTGGCGTGCTGTGTTCCATGGGGTTGCAGAAATTGGACACGACTGAGTTACTGAACTTAACTGAACTGAGAGATGAGTATCAAGGCACAAGACACAGTTTTAGGAACCATTTCATTGTTTGAAATAATAGGCTTTCCTCCATGTTCATAATTTTGTTTCCAGTAACACAAAGTCATTCTTTTTACTGGGTGATTGTAGGTTCACTATTCTCTATCTTCATTTATATTTAGACAGGACCAATATAGGGAATTGCAGACTGATCATAAGGGAGGCTTCTCAAATAATTCAGCCTGATTCAATGTCAGTTCTGTTACCAAAAGCTATACTACTTTGGACAAATTGCATAACTTCTTTAAAATTTAGTTTCCTAGTAGTATGCCTGTGTCACAGTACTGTTTTGGATTTAAGCACTTGATTAATAGTAATCAATAAATGTTGGCTACATTTAGTAGTTGTTGGAGTCCTCTATTTTTTTTAATTAATTAATTTTTTTTTAAATTTACAATATTGTATTGGTTTTGCCATTCATTAACATGAATCTGCCATGGGTATACATGTATTCCCCATCCTGAACCCCCCCTCCCACCTCCCTTTTAAAAGGGGATCTGATTTAAGTTAGAATGAAAACTAGATTCATTCTTCAGTTTCAGTTCAATAAAAAATAATAACATATCTATTTTTGTAAGCTTGAGGAGAGGAATAAATAGAGTAAGACATATGAGAATCTTTTAAAAATAAAAAATGTATAAAAATATAAGATATTTAAAAATAAAGTTATCTTCTTTGGTTCTCTATTTGTTCTGTGTGAGTCTTGTTTCCTGAACTTGGTGGCATAGGTCAGTCTCATGTTCTTCGCTCAGTCATGTTCGACTCTGCAACCCCATGGATTGTAGCCCGCCAGGCTCCTCAGTCCATGGGATTCTCCAGATAAGAAATCTGGAGTGGGTTGCCATTCCCTTCTCCAGGGGATCTTCCCAACTCAGGGATAGAATGCAGGTCTCCTGCATGGCAGGCAGATTCTTTACCTTTTGTGGTACAGGGAAGTCCCTTAAAAAAATACAAAAATACAAAAATGTAAGGTATTTAAAAATAAAGTTATCTTCTTTGGTTCTCTATTTTTTCTGTGGGAGTCTTGTTTCCTGAACTTCTTGGTGGCATAGATCAGTTTCATGTTCTTGGAGGCTTCCAATATACCTAGCACAGTGGTACCCTATAGAAAGCATCCAGTGAGCAACCTGTTGCAAGCTTTCTTGATTATAGTGGCTAGGTGGAGGTCCTCCCAAGTTCACATGGCATTTCTATACATGTTTCTATATGTGCAATGTAAAACTATGTTTTAATTACTTGTGCACTTGTTTTATTTCACCCCAAACAGTGGAAATTTCTTATATGAATTAATATATTTGAACATTTAGAACAATAAAGAGCAGAAAGTATGAACTATAGAAGGGTTTGCTGTTATAATAGTAAGTACCATTATCATTGTTGTAATTAGCTCTTTCCAAGTTGGGACCATGTATACCACCTAGCCAGGTGCCTAACTGCAAAAAGGATATTAGATTTGAGAGTTCTGAATCTTAACAATAAAGAAATATAAGCTATTTTGTTAAATAGGCTCTTTGTTTTTATTCAAGAGTTCATGGAATGTAGCATATTCCTGAGGGAACTTGAATACAGTGGACTTAAGGAGAGTGAGGCAAAGAAAAGGTTAAGAAATCACCTTAGACAGAAAATCCCATAACATTAACTTCATGCATAATCACACATGGGCAATGAATAGTATTACAACCAATTTCAATTTATGGAATCAAAATCGTGACTGGAGGTCATCTGTCTAATCCTTGAGAATAGCAGCTTTAAAATGAGAGATGTCTGGGTAATAAAATGCCCATTATCTGCTTCTACCCATAGGTAACCTGCTTTTACCCTTCGACCCGTGAATCTGCTATGCTGAAATATCTGTGAGAGGGAACGCTTCTGAAAATGACATATTAGTGCCAGTGAATCAGCACATCCAGCACTGAGATGTCATTCCTGTATGTCCTGCATTCAGAAACAGTGTTCCCAGAAATGGTAACAAGTAGAGTGAAGGACAGGAAGTTTTCTCATTCAATAATTTTGGAACAAAAGGTAGAAATATAATAAGAAAGGAGAATCATGCTTTAAATATGGTAAGTCTCAAGAAGGTTTTATGACTAGCCACATTTCTTAAAAAAAAAAAAAAAAACAGATTTAAATATGTTATAAACTCCATCTAGCAGTATGTAATTTCTGACTCCTTCCTCTCAATATGAGAATCACATCTTTTATTATCAGGGAAATATCTTAATTATTTTCCCAAACTATTGCATTTTAATAAAGAAGTTCTTAACAATTATTCTTAGAATTGTATCCATAAATGTTCTGATAGCTAGTCTTACTCATTAACACTGATTAAGTCCCAACTTTGCCCTAAGACATGCACTGATTGTTGTGTGGGATGCACTGCTAAATAAGACAAGAAACTCTCAGTCTCAAAGTAGTAAACAGTCTAAAACTCTTAATGGGAGATGGATGCAAGTGATTTGGTCTTCTACAATCCAAGTATCATGGTGGTTTAGTCGCTAAGTTGCATCCAACTCTTGTGACCCCAAGGACTGTAGCCTGCCAGGTTCCTCTGTTCATGGGGATTCTCCAGGCAAGAACACTGGGTTGCCATGCTCTCCTCCAGGGGATCTTCTCAGCCCGGGATCAAACGCAGGCCTCCCTCATGCAGACAGATTCTTTACCAGCTGAGTCACCAGGGGAGAACCAATATCATACTGTTTGATATAATACCTGCAGCTTAAAACTAAATGAAATAAAAATGAAATATTTTATAATTCAATTTAATTCCTTTCTTTTTTTTTTTTTAAACTTCTACACTTACTTGCAAATTTTACCTCTGGAATAATTATAACCATATGATATTTAGGATCTACTCAGCACAGAATTATTTATTCAGCAAATAATTTGTGAAGTATGTACTGAGTGCTGAAAAAGACCTTCCTCCTACAGATATAATGACCATCTACATATGAGGAAGACTTTTATAGCTTGAGAGATGACATGTCCTCTTTCACTTCACACAGTCAGTTTATGTCAGTTGTTCTGGAGTATTTACTAATATCATCTCATTTTATTGTCAAAAGTATCCCAGTTTGGAAAGTTAATTATACGGTCATCAGAGAGAGGGGAAAGAGTATGGGGACTAGAGTCATACAGATTTAAGATTTAATCCTGGTTTTGCTTTTTACCTGTTTTGTGACATTGAATCTCATTTTCTTCATCTGGTAAACAGAAATACTATCACATAATTACATAATTATGAAAAAATTAAATGAAGAATTTGAAAAATGCTTTGCCCTCCCACACCTCACCCTAGGTGCCTGGCACCACTAAGACACAGAATAAACACACAATATATATTTGTTAATATTAAGAAAGATAGGGCTAGCTACACAGTTTGGGAGGCCCAGTGAAAAATAAAAATGCTGAGTCTCTTGTTGAAGAAAACATGAAAACACTACTATTAAAGTTACAAAACATAAAGGATTTTTTTCTTCTACACACACACCCTCTCAACTTCTCATAATGTATTTTGGTATTTAATCTTATAAGCAAAGACAAATTATATGTTAAAGTCAGCAGCATGGATTTTGCCATTCTTCTTTACACTGTGCAATGCCAGTTTTAACTATAAAGATAAGAGTTTTTAACGCATACATAGAATCACCAAAATTACACACCTTGTATTCCTTTGCTCATGCTTACACATATGTTTCATTCTTACCAGAACATGGAGAAGGTTGTACAAAACTAGTTGGTTTTATTTCACTTGATACACATACATTCCATCATGACTAAGGAAGAGCTGAAAGGAAAAGGAACTATGGATTGCCCTCTTCTCCTTACTTTCTAAATCATCATTTTCAAACTAAATGGTTGGCAGGTATAAAGGAGAAACACAGGTGAAAAGACAAAATAGGGTTCCTGGGCCATTGTGTTTTTTAGAAGACCATTGCCTTCCTTCCGTGTTCAAATCAAATTTGGCTCAAATAACTGAAAAGATGATTTCCCATCAGTGACCTCACAAACTGAATGGAAATGTAACATGCTTTTACTTTGTACTCTGAGCCTGACTGAATACCCACAATCATAGATCAATAGGAATCCTGTGCTCCTGGGCATCAGAAATGCTCTATGCATATGACACAGCAAGAACTGGGGCAGACATGTATTGTGAGCATATTCTCTGTTCATTTGCACATCTGATTGTCCCACTGGATATCATTTACAAACACAAGTTCACAGATTATATTATCAAGAATTTCAACACAACGATGCAAACCAAGTGACATTAAACCCCATTACTGAATGTCTACACTCATGGTGGATTCATGTCAATGTATGGCAAAACCAATACGGTATTGTAAAGTAAAATAAAGTAAAAATAAAATAAAAAATTAAATTAAATTAAAAAAAAAAAAACCCACTACTGAATGACAAGCCCTGTCTAATATCACAGGTCACAGGCCCATGAAGCTGGCCTTTTTGAAGTATAGAGATTTCCTGAGGCTACCATAAGACTCACAGCAATAAGCAAGACTATTAAGGAAAGGCAGAACCTTTGAGGTAACCAAGGTTGCAAAAGAATCCAAAATGCCAGAAAATACTCTATAAAATTTACTTTACCCAGAAGTCCTCTGACACCTACCTAACTCATATCCTCCATGATCGTTGTCACTTTGTAAATAAAAATTCTTCAATTCCTGCATGAATATTACTGTTTAGCTTTTTACTTTTCCCCAAAAGATGTTTTACTGATGATCTTATGTCTTTCCCTATATTGGCACCGATAAGACAAGTCCTACTATGACACTAAGACTTAGAATTCTCATACTTACAAAGGTCAGTTGAGAGATCAAGTTCATTTTGTCTTTTGAACAGATAAAAGGTAAAAGGTTTGTTATCCTGCGGTCAATGTCAGTGTTCTATGCATGCCAAGTCGTCCAGCGAAACTATGTCCATATTGCAGTTGTGAATTCTCCATCGATTTACCTGTATCTGTTGCTGAAATAGTGAGGAAAATAAAGCTTTAATCTACTCACAACAATGCGATGCAGGTGAGTATGGGAGGACTTGGAAAAAAAAAAGAATACTTCATTATTTTTATCTCTTTTACTTCAGCATCTTATAATGGAAAGGTAAAAACTAGATATTGTTGTACTATGTTTATAAATTTTTGAGGTGTCCTTTCTGCCTAGAGTTGAATATGTTTCTTAGAAATATAAAACTAAGGTCACTGACAGCCAATTTATAAAGAAAAATATTTATTAATCAAGTAACAAATATTACTGATAATAATTTTTACAAGGCAAAATACAATTTTATAATTTAATGTCATGAGCAAAATTTTATTCTAAGAAAAATTTTCCAAGTATCCCCCAAAATCTTGAGAAAATCTTCAAGTCAGAAAGTTTTGAAGAGAAAAATATGCTCTAAAATAAAGTTTTTGATGTAAATTAAATATTAAAACTGTCAAGCCATTAAAAATGAAACAGTAAAGAATATAATTTGGGCATATATTGTTTGCATGTGTGTGTTTGTGGGTTTGCATTGTAAATACAAAATAATAAACTTAGGTGTAGCTTTGTATGCTTCAATTCTTCCAGCTACAACTTTACCCCATTTGAAATAAATTGCACCTTAAATTTGAAGGCAATTTTCAGTAGTTTGGTATGCGGTACAGATTTTATCTTTGATATTTAGTAAGCCTGAGATCTTTCTAACTTGTGAAGTCTGCATGTCTGCAAACTAGGATGTCTGTATTTGTGTTTATTACCTTTTTCATGCATGCCTTGAAATGACTAAATTACAGGTATTTTACATGTGTTTTGTGGTACAAGACAGATACAGTCCACTGGTATAATTTATCTTGAAACACCCTGTTTTACAAAATTACAGAAAAGCACTGCAATTTGCTCAATTTTTTATTTCTAAGACTATGGTAAAAATCTTCAAAGCCCAGATGTCTTCCAGATAAGAACTTAGCCATGCAATAAACAATTTTCATCAAAGCTCTGGGTTTGGGGAAATAGTGTACAATTGTAGATTTAAAATCTTGATAATGTTTCTTACTTATTAGTTATTTTGTCTTTTGTATTTTGACCTAATTCAGCCACCAAAGGCATCAACTCTTATGTAAGATTAGATACATACATACACAGACACACACATACACGCACAGCAGTCCAAATCAGATTATCTACAATCAAGGTAATTGTGGAGAACAAAATTGTTCATCTGTGCCATGCAGATGCCTTTTGGATTTAGTGTTTGATCCCAAGTGACTGCTGAAGTTACAGCTATGAAGTATTCTTCTCTAATCCAGTGGAACTTTGTTACTTGAAAAATCACTTTTTAAAAACTTCTTTTGGCTTCTTCATCCTTCCTTGCAGAATTCTATATGAATAACCCAAAACTCAGTAGACAACATATAAACCTTACAGCATTTATACAATATGTGATAATTTGATGCTGAAAATCATTCTTACTAATCTTTTATAAATATTCAAAAAATTTTGTGCCTCCAAATCAGTTGTAAGTGTCCTGCCTTCTTAACACTTAGCTAAGAATCTTTGTATATTGAGAAAATATTTTATAAATGTATTTAGTTAAACCATATCATGAAATTTTGACTTAGAATTGGACTTTTCATTAAAGACATAGAAATAATAGAATCAGGTATCAAATGTGACTTGAGTTTTATGTTTGCTAGTGTGACTAAATGTGTAAAAACTTATACTCATTTGTTTCTTTAGATTACATATTTAATATTTTGGAAAATCTATCAGAATACCTATTAAGTATTGATGGAGCTCAATTGACTAAAGTTAAATTTTGTATCTTAACCCGTTATTCCAAATATTTTTGGATATAAAATACTGCCATTACTAAAGACATTTTCAATTTTTCTCCTTTAGAAGTATTTGCCAATTAGTGCAACAGGTAGATACTAAACAGAAGCAATTTATTGGGATTTTCTGCTTTACTTGGATATTTTCCCCCAATGGAAAAAGTACCCTTTGCACATTACTGGTGAAGTACAGGCCTTTACTAGTAAATGATCATTGATATTAACATATTTTCTAGATTCATAGTTGTTGCCTTGATTTTGTTGATCACATACAACAATTCCTTTATTATTTATAATTTTTCAAATTAATAAGTAAAAAAAGCATGCAATTGTATTTTTAAACATTTCAATGTTTATTTCATGAGAATAAAACATTCTGCTTCTCACACATTGAGACTTGTATGAACTACACTAATTATGTTCTCTTCTATGCCTGACCTTAAACTTGTATTGAACCACAGTGATCAAGGTAAATATGGGTTTGTTTGCAGCTTCTGTCGTCTCCTCCTTCTCTCAGTGATGCCACACTAGATTTTTACTTGCTTGTCTTCCAAAAGCTGTCTTTGCCTTTGTGTGGACAATTAGCTGTCCTCCCCATGAAAAAAAACAACCAGTAGTTGTAAAATTAAGATCATAAATAAAAACAGGCATAATAGCAGTAGAAATGTGGAAGTAAAACTACAAGAGTTTATTTCCTGAGCAAAATTATTATTGCAATTTTAAAGAATCAGAGTACCTAAAATACAAATGCAGTCCAATCTACAGATATAAAAGTACAGATTTACAGAGCATATCATTACAAGGCATTCATAATTACAGTTATAATGACTAACCTTTATTCTGAGTGTGCTGTATGGTAGGCATTGTCCTGACTTTTTTGTGTCACCCTTTTAAAACTTTAAAATTCTGCAGGTGGAATTATTCTCAGTTTTTCATGTAATTAAGCAAAGGTTAGTATACTTACTCCACTCAATATGCCAGCAAGTTTAGAAAACTCAGCAGTGGCCACAGGACCGGAAAAGGTCAGTTTTCATTCCAATCCCAAAGAAAGGCAATGCCAAAGAATGCTCAAACTACCACACAAATGCACTCATCTCACACGCCAGTAAAGCAATGCTCAAAATTCTCCAAGCCAGGCTTCAGCAATACGTGAACCGTGAACTTCCAGATGTTCAAGCTGGTTTTAGAAAAGGCAGAGGAACGAGAGATCAAATTGCCAACATGCACTGGGTCATGGAAAAAGCAAGAGAGTTCCAGAAAACATCTATTTCTGCTTTATTGACTATGCCAAAGCCTTTGACTGTGTGGACCACAATAAACTGTGGAAAATTCTGAAAGAGATGGGAATACTATACCACCTGACCTGCTTCTTGAGAAATCTGTATGCAGGTTAGGAAGCAACAGTTAGAACTGGACATGGAACAACAGACTGGTTCCAAATAGGAAAAGGAGTACTTCAAGGCTGTATATTGTCATCCTGTTTGTTTAACTTATGTGCAGAGTACATCATGAGAAACGATTGCCTGGAAGAAGCACAAGCTGGAATCAAGATTCCCAGGAGAAATATCAATAACCTCAGATATGCAGATGACACCACCCTTATGGCAGAAAGTGAAGAGGAGCTAAAGAGTCTCTTGATGAAAGTGAAAGAGGAGAGTGAAAAAGTTGGCTTAAAGCTCAACATTCAGAAAACAAAGATCATAGCATCTGGTCCTATTACTTCATGGGAAATAGATGGGGAAACGGTGGAAACAGTGTCAGACTTTATTTTGGGGGGCTCCACAATCACTGCAGATGATGACTGCAGCCATGAAATTAAAAGATGCTTACTCCTTGGAAGCAAAGTTATGACCAACCTAGATAACATATTAAAAATCAGAGACATTGTTTTGCCACAAAGGTCTGTCTAGTCAAGGCTATGGTTTTTCCAGTGGTCATGTATGGATGTGAGAGTTGAACTGTGAAGAAAGCTGAGCATCAAAGAATTGATGCTTTTGAACTGTGATATTGGAGAAGACTCTTGAGAGTCTCTTGGACTGCAAGGAGTTCCAATCAGTCCATTCTAAAGGAGATCATTCCTGGGTGTTCATTGGAAGAACTGTTGCTAAAGCTGAAACTCCAGTACTCTGGCCACCTCATGTGAAGATTTGACTCATTGGAAAAGACTCTGATGCTGGGAGGGATTGGGGGCAGGAAAAGGAGACGACAGAGGATAAGATGGCTGGATGGCATCACCAACTCGATGGACATGAGTTTGAGTGAACTCTGGGAGTTGGTGATGGACAGGGAGGCCTGGCGTGCTGCAATTCATGGGGTCACAAAGAATCGGACACGACTGAGTGACTGAAGTAAACTGAACTGAGTATACTTTTCAAAGATAAGATAACGAAGAATTTTTAGACTTGGTATTCCAATATTCTATCCAAGTTCATCCACCTTTAGAACCTAGCAAGTGTTACCTGACTGAAACATAACAGTGTGTGTGTGTGTGTGTGTGTGTGTGTATTTCAGTAAATAACAAAATAAACCTTGAGAAACACTATTATAGTAGCAGAGGCATTTAAATGTTGGAAATGTACAAAGTTGGCACAATTTCAGCATGTGTATCAACTTATGGGAGCAATTCTTTCCTAAATTCTCTATTCAGATTTTGCACTGGAGTACAAAATGAAGCAGGGCAAAGGATAACAGAGATTTTCCAAGGGAACACATGGGTCATAGCAAATACCCTCTTTCAACAATACAAGAGATGACTCTACACATGGACATCACCAGATAGTCAATACTGAAATCAGATTGATTATACTCTTTGCATGGAGAAGGAAATGGCAACCCACTCTAGTATTGTTGCCTGGAAAATTCCATGGCTGGGGGATCCTGGTAGGCTACAGTCCATGAGGTGGCAAAGAGTTGGACACAACTGAGCGACATCACTTTCGTTCTTTATATAGTCCCTTTTGGAGAGGGAGATGGAAACCCACTCCAGTGCTCTTGCCTGGAGAATCCCATGGATAGAAGAGGCTGGTGGGGCTGCAGTCTATGCGGTTGCAAGGAGTCAGACATGACTAAGCAGCTAACACACATACTATTTGCAGCAAAAAGATGGAGAAGCTCTATACAATCAGCAAAAACAAGACTGGCAGCTGACTGTGGCTCAGATCATGAACCCCTATTGCAAAACTCAGATTTAAATGGAAGAAAGTAGGGAAAACCACTAGACCATTCAGGTGTGACCTTAATCAAATCCCTTATGATTATACAATGGAAGTGATGAATAGATTCAAGGAATAAGATCTGATAGAGTGCCTGAAGAATTATGGACAGAGGTTCATGACATTGTACAGGAGGCGGTGATCAGGACCATTGCCAAGAAAAAAAACTGCAAAATGGCAAAATGGTTGTCTGTGGAGGCCTTACAAATACGTGTGAAAGGCAAAGGAGAAAAGGAACGATACACCCATTTCAACGCAGAGTTCCAAAGAACAGCAAGGAGAGATAAGAAAGCCTTCCTCAGTGATCAATGAAAATAAATAGAGGAAAACAATAGAATGGGAAAGACTAGAGATCTCTTCAAGAAAATTAGAGATAACAAGGGAACATTTCAGGCAAAGATGGGCACAATAAAAGGCAGAAATCCTATGGACCAAGCAGAAGAGGTGGCAAGAATACACAGAAAAACTATACAAAATATATCTTCATGACCCAGATAATCAGGATGGTGTGATCACTCACCTAGAGCCAGACATCCTGGAATGCAAAGTCAAGTGTACCTTAGGAAGCGTCACTACGAACAAAGCTAGTGGAGGTGATGGAATTCCAGTTGAGCTATTTCAAATCCTAAAAAAATGATGCTATGAAAGTGCTGCACTCAATATGCCAGCAAATTTGGAAAACTCAGCAGTGGCCACAGGACTGGAAAAGGTCAGTTTTCATTCCAATCCCAAAGAAAGGCAATGCCAAAGAATGCTCAAATTACCACACAATTGCACTCAACTCACCCACTAGCAAATAATGCTCAAAATTCTCTAAGCCAGGCTTCAATAGTAGGTGAACTATGAACTTCCAGATGTTCAAACTCAATATAGAAAAGGCAAAAGGAACCAGAGATCATATTGCCAACATCCGTTGGATCATTGAAAAAGAGAGTTCCAGAAAAACATCTATTTATGCATTATTGTCTTTGAATGTATGGATTACAACAAACTGGAAAATTCTTCAAGAGTTGGGAATAGCAGACCACCTTAGTGTCCTCCTGAGAAATCTGTATGCAGGTCAAGAAGCAACAGTTAGAACTGGACATGGAACAACAGACTGGTTCCAAATTGGGAAAGGAGTACGTCAAGGCTATATATTGTCAGCCTGCTTATTTAACTTATGCAGAATTCATCATGAGACATACTGGACTAGATGAAGCACAAGTTGAAATAAAGATTGCCAGGAGAAATATCAATAACCTCAGATATGCAGATGACACCACTCTTACGGCAGAAAGTGAAGAAGAACTAAAGAGCTTCTTGATGAAAGTGAAAAAGTAGAGTGAAAACGTTGGCTTAAAACTCAACATTCAGAAAATTAACATCATGGCATCTGGTCCCATCACTTTATGGGAAATAGATGGGGAAACAATGGAAACTGACAGACTTTATATTCTTTGGCTCCTAAATCACTGTAGATGGTGACTGCAGTCATGAAATTAAAAGACAGTTGCTCTTTGAAAGAAAAGTTATGACCAACTTAGACAGCATATTAAAAAGCAGAGACATTACTTTGCTGACAAAGTCTGTCTAGTCAAGGCTATGGTTTTTCCAGTAGTCGTGTGTGGATGTGAGAATTGGACTATAAAGAAAGCTGAGGGCCAAAGAATTGATGCTTTTTTTTTAAATTATTTTACTTTATTTTACTTTACAATACTGAATTGGTTTTGCCAGACATCAACATGAATCTGCCACGGGTGTACATGAGTTCCCGATCCTGAATGCCCCTCTCACTTCACTCCCCATACAGCAAAAGAGACACAGATCTATAGAACAGACTTTTGGACTCTGTGGGAGAGGGAGAGGATGAGATGATTTGGGAGAATGGCATTGAAACATGGATAATATCATGTAAGAAACGAACTGATGCTTTTGAACTGTGGTGTTGGATAAGACTCTTGAGAGTCCCTTAGGCAGCAAGGAGATCCAACCTTGAAAGAGAGGAGAGTTCATCCTAAAGGAAATCAGTCCTGAATATTCATTGGAAGGACTGATGCTGAAGCTGAAAGTCCAATTCTTTGGCCACCTGATGCAAAGAACTGACTGACTGGAAAAGACTCTGATGCTGGGAAAGATTGAAGGCTGAAAGAGAGTGGGTCAACAGAGGATGAGATGGTTGAATGGCATCACTGACTCAATGGACATGAGTTTGAGTAAACTCTGGGGGGTGTTGATGAACTGGGAGCCCTGGCAGGCTGCAGTCCATGTGGTCATGATGAGTCAGACAGGACTGAGTGACTGAACTGAACTGAACTGATTCATTTTCACAATATTGATACTTCTAATCTAAGAACATGGTACAGCTCTCTATCAGTTTGTGTTATCTTTGATTTATTTCATCAGTACCTTATAGTTTTCTGTGTTCAGGTCTTCTTTCTCTTTGTGTTAAAATGCTAGTCACTCAGTGGTGTCTGACTCTTTGTGACCTCATGGACTGTAACCCACTAGGCTCCTCTGTCCATGAAATTCTTCAGGCCAGAATACTGGAGTGAATTTCCATTTCCTTCTCCAAGGGATCTTTCCAATCCAGGGATCAAACCCAGGTCTCCTGCATTGCAGGCATATATTCTTTACTGTCTGAGCCACTATGGAAGCCCCTTTGTCTCCATAAGTAGGCTTATTCCTAGGTTTTTTATTCTTTTTGTTGCAATGGTTAATGGGGGCGTGTCCATGATTTCTCTTTCTGATCTTTCATTGTTATTATATAGGAAGGCAAGAGATTTCTGTGTATTAATTTTATGTCCTACAACTTTACTAAATTTGCTGATTAGCTCTAGTAGTTTTCTGGAGGCATCACTAGGATTTTCTACATATACTATCATGTTATCTGCAAAGAGTGACAGTTTTACTTCTTTTTGAATTTGGATTCTTTTTATTCCTCTTTCTTCTCTGATGCTGTGACTAGGAATTTCAAAACTATGTCAAATTAATAGTGGCAAGAGAGGATACTCTTATCTTGTTCCTGCTCTTAGAGAAAATGCTTTCAGTTTTTCACCACTGAGAATGATGTTTGCTGTGGGTTTGTTATATATGGCTTTTTTTTGGTTGAGGTAAGTTCCCTCTATGCCCATTTTGTGAAGTTTTTTTTTTTTTTTTTTGTCATAAAAGGATTTTTAATTTTGTCAAAAGGTTTTTCAGCATCTATCTATTTATTTATTTATTATTTTTTTTTTTTTTTACTTTACAATACCGTATTGGTTTTATTTTTCATTTTGTTAATACATGTATCACATTGACTTTTGTATATTGAAGAATTCTTGTATCCCTGGGATAAATCCCTCCTGATCATGACATATGATCCTTTTAATGTATTGCTGGATTCAGGTTGCAAGTGTTTTGTTGAGGATTTTTGCATCTATGTTCAACAGTGATATTGGCCTGTAATTTTCTTTTTATATAATGTTTGGTATCAGAGTGATGGTGGCCTTGTAGAAAGAGCTTGGGATTGTTCCTCCCTTTGCAGTATTTTGGAAGAGTTTGAGAAGGATAGGTGTTAGCTCTTGTCTAAATGCTTGATAAGATTCTCCTGTGAAGTTGTCTGGTCCTGGATTTTTCTTTGTTGGGAGATTTTTAATCACAGTTTCAGTTTCATTATTTGTGATTCATCTGATAATAATCTCTGTTTCTTCCTGGCTCAGTCTTGGCAGGTTGTACTTTTCTAAGAATTTTTCCATTTCTTCCAGGCTGTCCATTTTATTGGCATATAGTGTCCATTTATTGGCATTGATCATAATAGCTGCATATGATCCTTTGTATTTCTGCAGTTACAATTTCTCCTTTTTCACTTCTAAATTTATTGATTTGAGTCCTCTCCCTATTTTTCTTGATGAGTCTTGCTAAATGTTTACCAATTTTGTTTATCTTCTCAAAGTTCCAGCTTTTAGTTTCATTGATTTTTGCCATTGTTTTCTTCATTTCTATTTCATTTATTTCTGCTCTGGCCTTTATGATTTCTTTCCTTCTACTAACTTGAGAGTTTTTTTTTTTTTTGTTACTATTTCTGTAGTTGCTTTAGGTATAAGGTTAGGTTGTTTATTTGATGTATTTCTCTTTTCTTGAGGTAGAGTTGTATTGCTATAAACTTTCCCCTTAGAACTGTTATTGCTGCATCCCATAGGTTTCAAGTCAATGTGTTTACCTTGTCATTTGTCATTTGTTTCTTTTATTTCTTCTTTGATTTCCTCAGTGATCTCTTGGTTATTTAGCAGCATATTGTTCAGCCTCCAGGTTTTTGTGTTTTTTACTGTTTTGTTTCCTGTAATTGATTTTTAATCTCATACTGTTTTGGTCAGAAAAGATGTTTGATATGATTTTTCCTTAAACTTACTGAGATGTGATCTATCCTGGAGAACGTTCTGTGTGCACTTGAGAGGTAAGTGTATTCTTCTGCTTCCAGATGGAATGTCCAATAAATATCAAGTCTATCTAAAGTGTCACTTAAGGTTTGTAATTCCTTATTAATTTTCTGTATGGATTGTCTATCCATTGTTGTAAATGGAGTGGTAAAGTCCCTCACTATTATTGTGCTGCTGTCAATTTCCCCTTTTATGACCATCAGCATTCGTCTTATGTATATGGTGATCCTATATTGGGTGCATAAATATTTACAATTGTTATAGTTTCTTCTTGGATTGATCCCTTGATCATTACTTAGTATCTTTCCTTATCTCTTGTAGCAGTCTTTATTTTAAAGTCCAGTTTGTCTAATATGAGTATTGCTATTCCAGCTTTCTTTTGATGTCCTTTTGCATGGAATAATTTTTTCTATCCCCTCAATTTCAGTCTTCATGTGTCCCTAGGTCTTAAGTGAGTCTCCTGTAAACAGCATATATATGGGGCTTGATTTTGTATCCACTCAGGAAGCCTGTGTCTTTTGATTGGAACATTTAACCCATTTACATTTAAGGTAATTATCAATACACATGTTTTTATTGCAATTTTCTTAATTGTTTTGTTTTGGGTTTGTCTTTGAAGGTCTTTTTCTTCTCTTGTGTTTTCCACCTTGAAAAATTCCTTTAGCATTTGTTGTAAAGCTGGTTTGGTGGTGCTGAATTGTCTCAGCATTTGCTTGTCTGTAAAGCTTTTTTATTTCTTCATTGAATCTTAATGAAATCCTTGCTGGGTAGAGTAACCTTGGTTATTTCTCTTTCATCACATTGAAGTGACATGAAAGTCATTCAGTCAAGTCTGACTCTTTGCAACCCCATGGACTATACTGTCCATGGAATTTTCCAGGCCAGAATACTGGAGAGGACAGCCTTTACCTTCTCCAGGGGATCTTCCCAACTCAGGAATTGAGCTCAGGTCATCACATTAAATATTAATATATCCTCCCACCCTCTTTTGGCCTGTAGAATTTCCGCTGAAAAATTAGCTGATAACCTTATGAGGATTCCCTTGTATGTTATTTGTTTCTTTTCCCTTGTTTCTTTTAATGTTTTTTCTTTATATTTAATTTTTGTTAATTTGATTAATGCATGTCTCAGCATGCTTCTCCTTGGTTTTATCCTGTATGGGACCCTCTATGCTGCCTGGACTTGATTGACTGTTTCATTTTCCATGTTAGGAAAGTGTTCAACTATCAGTTCAGTTCAGTCACTCAGTCATGTCTGATTCTTTGTGACCCCATAGACTGGAGCACACCAGGCCTCCCTATCCATTGCCAACTCCTGGAGCCTACTCAAACTCATGTCCATTGCATCAGTGATGCCACCCAAACATCGCATCCCCTGCTGTCCCCTTCTCCTCTTACCTTCAGTCTTTCCCAGCATCAGGGCCTTTTCCAATGAGTCAGTTCTTCACCTCAGGTGGCCAAAGTATTGGAGTTTCAGCTATAACTGGAGTTTCAACTATAATCTCTTCAAATATTTTCTCAGGCCCTTTCTCTTTCTCTTCTTCTTCTGAGACTTCTATAATTTAGATGTTGGTGTGTTTAACGTTGTCCCAGAGATCTCTGAAATTCTCCTCATTTCTTTTCATTCCTTTTTCTTTTTCTGCTCCTCCTTATTGCCACAATTATATCTTCCAGCTCACTTATTAATGGTTCTGCTTCAGTTATTCTGCTACTGATTCCTTCGAGTGTTTTTTTCATTAAATTATTGCGCTGTTCATGATCACTTGTTCTTTAGTTTTCCCAGGTTGTTGTTAAATATTTCTTGTACCATCTTGATCCATGCCTTCATTCTATTTCCAAGATCTTGGATCTTTACTATCATTATTCTGAATTCTTTTTCAGGTAGATTGCCTATTTCCTCTTCTTTTATCTGGTCTTCTCAGTTTTTACCTTGCTCCTTCATCTGCAACACATTTCTTTGTCATCTCATTTTGTATAACTTATTCTGTTTATGGTCTCCTTTCTGCAGGTTACAGGGTTGTATTTCCCCATGCCTCTGTTGTCTGGTCCCAGTTAGTGAGGATGTTCCAGGGGCTTGTGTAGGCTTCCTGGCAGGAAGTGGAGCTTAGTCCTTTTCCTCTGATGTGCAAGATCACATCAGGTGGTGTACATTGAGGTGTAAGGGAGTTTAGAATGACTTTAGGCAGCCTGTCTTCTGATGGATGGGGCTGTATTTCTGTCTTACTCATTGTTTGGCATAAGATGTTCATAGTGGACCTTTGGGCAGTTGGGTTGAGCTGGGTCTTAGTATCAATATGGATACCTCTGGGAGAGCACATACTGATTAATATTCACTGAACCTAGGAATTCTCTGGTAGTCCAGTGTCCTGGACTTGGTGTTCCCACCCCAAAGGCCCAGGTCCAACTCTTGGCTAGGGAATCAAAAGCCCAGAAGCCATGCATCATGGGCAGAGAAAAAAGAAAAAAAAAAAAAGAAAACAAACAGAACATAAGATGATTAGGAGAAACAAAAACCAACAGCAACAACAACAACAACAACACACAGAGAGATAAAGTAATACAAACAAACCAAATCCAAGACAAATGATAAAAGCAAAACCAATTAGAAACAAATAATAAAGCAGACATAAAAAAAAAAAAGAGAACAAACAAGTAAACTTAAAAATAAAAACAAACACTAAACTAACAACAACAAAAAAAACATTAAAAAAAAAAGAAAGAAAGCAACCAAAAAAGAAGAGGAAAAAAAACCCAAAACACATAAAGATTATCAGCAAAAAGTATGAAAATAAAGGAAAGGCACAAAACAACAAAAAGTAAAATAAAAATAAATGTTAAAAGTAAAAACAAAAAATAATAAACACAACTGAACAAAGTGAAACAAATACAAAGAATAATAGTAATAAGAATATTTTCTTGGGGCCTCTCCTGTCAGGTGCCTCTCCTGTCAGTTTCCTCTCCACAGTGAACCACAGCTAACACTCCCCTCTTTAGGAGGACCTTCAATACTTCTAGCTAGGTCTTTGGACCTGCTATGGGCACTGTGGCATTCTCTCATAGACTTGCCTCCAGTGCTGCTGCTGCTAAAACTATACTGGTCTCAGCAGTGGGAACAGTCATTTTCTGTTCAGATATTTCCACAGGCAGGATTTAGCAAACTAATTGCAAGGATTTCATCCACAGCTTGTGTGGCAGCGTGGGGAGATTTCCATTCCTCTTCCTTAGCTGCACTGTACTTGGGGCTCAGCTTTGCTTTCGGCCACACCTCTGCATTTGCACCACCCTCATGTATCTGTTCCCTTTACAGTCGAGAGGGAGCAAAAGCAGCAGATTGGGGCACAATCACCCTCCCTTATGGGAGGGGGGTAGAGTAGCACAACTGGGATATGCCTGAAGTGCCTGCGGTGGCAAGACAGTGGCAAGCAGTTGCTACAGACTGGTGTACACTCATTCACTCTTGGGGGAGTCCCTCCCAGTGCCTGCAGAGGCAGGGGTGGGCAAGTGGGGGAGTGACAGCCCCATCCTTTATGATCCACTCATGAATTGTGCCTCATTTCTTAGGCAGACCACACTTCCTCTAGGGACATTGCCAGCTGCAGAATCCCTCACTCCTGTCTCTTCTGCTGTGTTGGCACAGCGAAGAGTGGTCCTCTCCTCAGATCTGCCCTCTCCAGCTGCACACTTTAGCACTCAGAACCCACCAGCATTGGCAAATTCTCCTCTCAAGCAGGGGTACCCACGGCTGATTCCTCAGGAAGCTTTGGGATGGGCAGTGCCCAGGCCCCTGGAGCCTAGGTGAGAGGAGGCTTTGACTTGAGAGGTGGGCGAGCCTGCTCAGATGGGTGCCCCTCCCAGTGTCTGCAGAGGCTGAAGTCAGTGGCTGGGAAGGGGGTTGCAATGGAAGCCCTACCTCTTTTATGCCACACAACAATGACTTGCTTCCATGGTGTCCGGGGCTTTTTCTGCTAACCTTCCTAGTTGTGGAGCTCATTATTCCTGTCCTTTCAGGGTGTCTTTCCACAGTCAACAGCTGTCCCTTCCCTTGGTCCATGTTCCAAACTACACCTCCCAGCATCTAGCCTTCCTCAACAACAGGGGATGCGTGATTCAGGCTGGGTTGTGCAGGGCTGCGGCACAGACCAGGCCTGCAGTTCTGTCTTTGCCCTGCTGTCCACAGACCATCCACTGCATTCTCCTTCAATCCTTCAAAAGGCCTTTTCTGTCCCAGCTCATTTCCCCGTTGTTGTGGGGGGAGGCGTTTCTGAGAGAGGGAACTTTTCCTCATCTTCAGCTTCCCACCAGGGTTGCTGGCCCCATTTTTGATTCCTCTTCACTTTTTTCCTTTCTTTCATCCTACCAAGTTGTGAGGGAATTTTTGTTAATCTTTTAGGAGTCCAAGTCTTCTGCCAGTCTTCAGCAGCGCTCTGTGAAAATTGTTCCATTTGTAGATGTATTCTTGATGTACCTGTGAGGAGAGATGAATTTCATGCACTCCTATTCCACCATCTTGATTAATCTCCTTCTAATCATTATTTTGGAACACTAGACCTTGTCTTAATAAATCAAGCATTGAACAAAAAAGCAGGTCACAAGAACTCTGCCTAAAGACTTACATATATACACTTCAATTGGCGAGCTGTCTTTTTAAAGTTGTAATTCTTCAATTTTGGATGTAACATTAAATTTGACACAAAAGAGACCATCTTAACATAGTATTACTTAACAAAGATGGCTGTCATTGCTGTCACATGAAAACCCTGTCAAGAACCACACTTCAACTTTTCTGTTGCCATAGATACCACTTTTCCTCTTGTGACCAAATGTGAAAAATGCAGCTCAGTGACATGATTCAAATATAAAGAATTGAAGCCGATTCAAAAATATATGCAAAGACTCAGGAACAAGTCACTTGGATTTCAGTTACACAAAGTAAAATTCTAGAACATCAATAGTTGATTGGCAGGTGGAGAAGTTGAAGAATGGAATATTAACGGTACAAAAGTTAGCTGCCCCATGAAAGAGCAATATATATTTGAATCAGTGTATTGCGTCTAGATTATTTTTACCCATTCATTAATAAAAGAAACTACTTTTGACTTCGTATTCAAGTTGCAAAACCTCACCTGGACAAATTAAATTCCTTGGTATAATTTACATATTAACAAAAGAGCAGACCTCACATCAAATGTCTTTGTGGCTGTTTTATCTTGATCTGTAATTAAATTTTATTCTGAAGAATGGTCGTCAGAGATTATCCATAAATTTAAAGACGTATTAATAAATAGTGTGTATTTGAAGACCAGAGAAATTTGAAGGGTAAAATTACCCCAATTAAAATTAAAGCCCTGATGGAAATAATTATAGGGCTGAAAATCACCTATATAGCAATAAACAATATATTCAGGAAAAGAGTCACCCTCACAGGCTACTGTTGTCACCTAACTATTGTGGAATATTCCAATCCTGTTGTGAGAAATTGTTAAACCTTTTACTATCTCTCGTGTCCTCTGAATGTAGAGAGTCCTCATTCAAATGCCTTTGACATGATTTTTAATTAAAAGTGCAGGTTTGTTTCCTCATTCCTTCTTTGTGGGCCTTACACCAAATTCAAGTTAAATGGTCCAGGTCTAAGTAAAAAAGCTTATATAAATTATGAGCCACTAAAATATTTAAAAAATAATTACTTTATCAGAAAGCTGTTTACTTTTTATACAAAGAGGCAAGTGAGAACACTGTTAAACTATTATATTTACTGTAGCCAGCATTATATTGCATTGAATGATATTTTCAGGATCAAAATTCCTTCCCAAGTTATAACCAACAATAATTGAGAGGCAACAGGTATGATGGGTAAGCATCTGAGCTTGAGTTAGATAAAACTGGCCTCTGCCACTTACTAGCATGAATAAACTACTTAACCTCTTTTAACTCCCATTTCCTCATCTACATAATAATGATAATCATAATATTTACCTAATAGGGTTACCATAAAGATTTTAAAGCTAATATAAAGTACTCATTAAAGTTACAACTANGCAACAGGTATGATGGGTAAGCATCTGAGCTTGAGTTAGATAAAACTGGCCTCTGCCACTTACTAGCATGAATAAACTACTTAACCTCTTTTAACTCCCATTTCCTCATCTACATAATAATGATAATCATAATATTTACCTAATAGGGTTACCATAAAGATTTTAAAGCTAATATAAAGTACTCATTAAAGTTACAACTATTGAAACATGTATACTATCATGTAAGAACGAAGCACCAGACTATGTTTGATACAGGATACAGGATGCTTGGGGCTGGTGCACGGGGATGATCCAGAGAGAGGATATGGGGTGGGATGTGGGAGGGGGATTCAGGATTGGGAGCTCGTATACACCCATGGTGGATTCATGTCAATGTATGGCAAAACCAATATGGTATTGTAAAGTAAAATAAAGTAAAAATAAAATAAGAAAAATAAATAAAGTATAATTTACCTATTGCAAAAAAAA
The DNA here is from genome assembly GCA_006410635.1 of Cephalophus harveyi. Classification (NCBI taxonomy): domain Eukaryota; kingdom Metazoa; phylum Chordata; class Mammalia; order Artiodactyla; family Bovidae; genus Cephalophus; species Cephalophus harveyi. Next base: position 215,134 of record SJYT01016440.1, on the reverse strand, counting down.
ATAAAGTTACAGCTATATAGAAAATATTTAAAAAAAAAAAACAATATTGAGTGATAAAAATGGCTATATAGAGACTTGAGACACACCATGATGTGTGACAGGAAAAATGGATTTTGTAAGGAAGAAGCGTGATTTCAAATTGCAATTTGGTTTCAGCACAATTCCAACAAAACACTAGTGAATTTATTTGGGATTTGACAAAGGTCAAGTGGAAGATTTGGTAAATGGGATTTAATAATTAAAAATAATTTTAGAAAGAGCATTGATATTTCTAAAGTTTTTCAGATTTACTAACCAAAATCTAAGCAGTAGATATTACAAAGAAGATTAATAGAGAATTTATAATTCAGAAAGAGATTCCAGTATATAATACCTTGCTATGATAAAAAATGATAAAAACATTACATGGTAAGCCAGTAAAGAAATAAATGGTTACTCTCTAAATAATTTTAGCAGTATTCAGTTCAGTTCAGTCACTCAGTCGTGTCCAACACTTTGTGACCCCATGAACCGCAGCACGCCAGGCCTCCCTGTACACCACCAACTCTCGAGTTTACTCAAACTCATGTCCACTGGGTCGGTGATGCGATCCAACCATTTCACCCTCTGTCGTCCCCTTCTCCTCCCGCCTTCAATCTTTCCCAGCATCAGGGTCTTTTCAAATGAGTCATTTCTTCACATCAGGTGGCCAAATATTGGAATTTCAGCTTCAGCATCAGTCCTTCCAATGAATATTCAGGACTGATCTCCTTTAGGATTGACTGGTTGGATCTCCTTGCAGTCCAAAGGACTCTCAAGAGTCTTCTCCAACACCACAGTTCAAAAGCATCAGTTCTTCAGCACTTAGCTTTCTTTATAGTCCAACTCTCACATCCATACGTGACTACTGGAAAAATCATAGCTTTGACTAGATGGACGTTTGTTGGCAAACTTAAAGACAGAAAAGCTAAATTTTATTACATACCTTAGGTATAAATGAGGTACAAATGTGCTTAAACATTAGATGAAGATATTAAAATCATTCAAAAGATTGAAAAAAACAACAAAATATCAACATACATAGAAATGGGAGATGAATTTTTAGAAACATAGAGTCATTATAGAAATCCCAGAGGTTAAGTTGTTTAGATGTAAATAAATGTTAAATGTTACATATCAAGAGGCAAATGGCAAAATGAACATGATAATTTCAAGAAAGTACTACACAAAAACTTCCAAGTCTAAGAAGGCACTAACTCTGCCACGGAAAAAATGGCTCAAATCATTTAGACACTTTAAAGAGGAAGAAATACAAAGGGTCAGTAAACACAAAATAAAGATTTCACATCACCAATAAAGTAATGCAAAATTTTAAAAGATGCTATTATCTTTCACAAAATTAAAAAATATGAAAAAATTCTGATAGGGAAATTGGTGTGGTAGCAAAAGGATTTTCATGAGGTACTTAAAAAATAGAAATTGGCATAGCTTTTTGAGTAAGTAATTTGGAAAAATAGAGCTTTCTTTTTTTCAATGTGTTATTAGAATAATAGTTGTTGCCTTTCCCTATCCTAAAGAGAGGGATAACAAGGATATTTGTAGAATAATTTTCACTGAAGTGCTTTTGTGATAATATGCTCTGTCTCTTATACACATCTAGATGTGTATAAGAGACAGCTTTAATAACATTTAACACATTAAATAGAACAAAGGAACAAAATAGATAACAAATTGTCTAATAGCATAATTTGAATTTTCATGTAAGTAAACACATTTTACATTTGTGTAAGTGTATTCTAAAAATAAATACAATTAAAATAATAGCAGCAATATAGTTTAGAGATAACAGTAAAAATATACCTCAGCTTCTTTTCTAAATGTATTTATGTTCACCTGATTTCCTAAAATAGACTTTGAAACAGTAATATATACTACCTTAAGCATTTCATGTTGCAAATAACATAAACCTCTAACAACTCTATACAGTAGATTTTATTTTCTCCATTTTTTAATGTGGAGAAATTGAGGCACATTGTCTGTGCCTGTAAAACAAAAATTAGCAGCATGGTACTCAATTCCAAGACATACTTCACTCTGATGAATTTACTCTAGTTTACTAATTATAGCAACCATTTCTTGGATAATAATTTATTTAACACCACACATAAATGAATTAAAAATAAAGCAATGCATCAAAGTTAAGTAGGCTACTCAACCTCAGTTTACTCCAAATCATTGGAATTTGATAATTCGGTTCACAGACAATTCTTAGTTTTGTATTTGTCTTATTACTGTTGATGTTTCTTAAACACCCTAGAGGATAAACAATATAATAATGAAACCAAGACTAGTGACCAGCTGCTAACATACTTCTTTTATTGCCCAGACATGCTTTCTACATCAATAATGACATGTTACGTAAAAAAAAAATTTGGCCTCAGCTTAGGAGACAAGTCTTGGATGTTCATCGGAAGGACTGATATTGAAGCTGAAACTCCAATACTTTGGCCACCTGATGCAAAGAGCTGATTCATTTGAAAAGACCCTGATGATGGGAAAGATTGAGGGCAGGAAGAGAAGGGATGACAGAGGATGAGATAGTTGGATGGCATCACCGACTCGATGGACATGGGTTTGGGTGGACTCCGGGAGTTGGTGACGTACAGGGAGGCCTGGCATGCTGTGGTTCACGGGGTCACAAAGAGTCGAACACGACTGAGCGACTGAACTGAACCAACTATAACTGGTCTGCCAGAAACTAAAATTACAAACTCTGAGTCCTAACTATTTTTGATTTAAGGGAATATATGTGGAAGAGAGACCTGGCATGCTGCAATTCATGGGGTCTCAAAGAGTCGGACATGACTGAGCGACTGAACTGAACTGATGTGGAAGGAGAAAATTTCTAATTAATTATTTTTGCCAGCTTAGTTATACTTTACTTCCATGAGACTCTAGTGTTTAGTAGTGTTTTCATTTTATGATGTTCTCTATTTTAATATATTTATTTATTAACAGGCTGAATTAGTGTGATTAAAAATGTAAGTTATTTGAAGTGTATATATCACTATTGTTTAAAAATTTCTATAAGTAACTATCCACATAAGAGGGATATTGTCTTTTTTATTAAAAACCAATTCTTTCTATTCTGGCTAAATTAATTATTATACAAAATTGTGAATGAATTCTTTATTTCCAAAAATAAACTCATCTCCTTCAAAGGTTCATATTCTTTAAACATTATATAATACTATTACTATAATATAATATGTATAAATTGTCGACAAAACTCTGACTTCAGAATTTGTTAGTAACCAGGTGTTTTTCTACACCCAGGGCTAAAGCTGGCTCTCGTGCATGGAGATTCCACTCAACTGCAGACAGTAAGTATGGAGGGCAGGCGGGATCTATTTCAGTCTTCAAATCAGCCCCTTTGAGGTACTTTCAGTTAACAGATGCTGAATTTCTTTCTATATTTTATTTCTTCTATATTACCTTTTATTTCTAAATTAATTATATTTCTCAAATACACAGAAATTAGTCACATTAGACTGATGAGAAAACAAAAACACAAATTCAAAGTAAATTTGACATTCTTTAGTACAAATTGTTCTGTAATTGATCTTACGATTTCTTTTATTATAGTTCTAAACACTGACAAATTTATACCTGACTAAACATTTTTCTTTGCCAACAGAGGTCCAGACAGTCTAAGCCATGGTTTTTCCAGTATTCATGTATGGATGTGAGAGTTAGACCATGAAGAAGACTGAATGCCAAAGAACTGATGCTTTCAAACTGTGGTATTGGAAAAGACTCTTTAGAGTCCCTTGGACAGCAAGACCAAACCAGTCAATCCTAAAAGAAACCAACCCTGCAAATTCATTGGAAGGACTGATGCTGAAACTTAAGCTCCTGGCCACAATACTTTGAGCTGATGCAAAGAGCCAACTCGCTGAAAAAGACCATGATGCTGGGAAAGATTGAAGGCAGGATGAGAATGGGATGACTGAGGTTGAGATGATTGGATGGCATCACTGACTCAATGGATGTGAGTTTGAGCAAGCTCCGGGAGATGGTGAAGGACAGGGAAGCCTGGCATCCCATGGGGTCACAGAGTCAGACATGCCTGAGCAACTGAACAACAATGACAACGTTGTCCTAGAGACAGTAATCAAACATTGATTGACATGGATAAGATCTAAAGAGAATAGAACATGAAAGAAAAGTGAAAATAAGGAACAAATTTTGAGGAATTTCAACATTTAAGAGTCAAGTAGAAAAGGCTGAAGTGGAAAGAAGACTAACAAGTATTAGCCAAAGAGTATGAAGCTAAAGTGCTATTGCCAATGCCAATGGGATGGAGGTTTGAAAAATGATAAAGATGTTTGAGATGCCATCAAAAGAGCAAGTACTAAGAGAATTCAAAAAACACGGTAGGAAGATCACCATAACTATTTCAAAAGAGTGATGAGGATGAGTAGAAGCCAAATATGAATAAGTTGAGTAAATAAATAAGAAACATGGAAAGTGAGTAGTAACAACTACTCCTTTCAGTTCAGTTCAGTTCAGTCGCTCAGTCGTGTCTGACTCTTTGCGACCCCATGAATTGCAGCATGCCAGACCTCCCTGCCCATCACAGTTACAGAGGACAAATCTGATGGCAGCTGGAGGGCTTCAATTTGCTGCTGACAATATTATCTTAGAAAGTGAGGGAGTTGAAAAAAAGATTCTAGTACAGAAAAAGAGTGATATAAGTAAATGAAGAGCATCCAGGTATGGGCAATGTAATTATTATTACAGGGCCTTCTTTCTTGTCCTAAGAAATTTCATGCTTTCTTTGATGGTAATATTTGGGAGCAGTGAGGGTGTGAAGAGGCAGGAGATTTGCCCTTCCTGTTTATCCATTGCTTAAGGATTTCTCTTTTACTCATGGCACTTGGGTCACCCTGTAACTGTGATAATCAGTAAAAAAATGTCTAGTAATTCTCAGGTAAGCCAAGCAAGAGATGTGTATAAGAGACAGGTATTAACACAGTATTAGAATGAGTTAAAACTGCTCCAAAATTCTACTGTAAGCTAAAAGAATCAAAATGGAATCAATGTCTATTTCTTTTAGATACAAAATAAGAGTGCTTGCCTTTGAAGCATGTATACTAAATACAAAATAATATACATACCATGAATGTGTTTAAACATGGTTGCTTGTGTCTGTGATATGTATATATTTTTTATAAAGTATACTCATAAGAATACAGCTTCCAGTGGCTTCATTTACAACTATTTATCTTTTATACAACTAGAACACTAGAAATACATTTTATATTTTATTATATTTCAACTTTAAGGTAATTTTGTAACAAGGAAAATACTTTATTATTTAGTACTTCTCATAACTGTACAATTTAGATTAAAAATATTCCAATAGTCTTAATTTTGACACTATCTTGGCTATAGTAATCAATTAAAACAAAGAAACCATTATCTAGGAATACCAGGTTTTCTACAAAGATGGTTGTGGTTAACATGTTCCCAGTGTGCAGCATTTGAAAAAAAACAAAGTGCCACATATGTAAATATAAAAGAAAAAATATAATTTGCCCCAAAGAAGAGATAGCAGAAATCTTAAAGGACTATCAAGTGAAATTTAAATAAGACAATTCCATAATAAATCTTAGTATTATTTTTCTTAAGAAAGCTACAGTAGTATAAATCTTCCAGTGATGTTAACATACATCACCATGCCAGCTCTCAGAATAATCACAAGTTCCACATTGCCTTTGCTACCAGCATGGACTTGTCTCCCTTCCAATATTTGAGTTGATCTTTATTTATTCAGTATAAATCACTATATAGTCAGTGGAAATGTTTTAATGAAAAATAGCAAAATCCAAGAACAACAACAAAAAAACCTGGTTATATATTATTTAATCTTTCTAAATGAAGTCTCATTTTAAAAACAAATAGACTAAAGGCAGAGTAGTTAATTATATGCATTCTCTTGAGTTAGTTCTTTATGATTTGACAACTTGCACGGCAGCTGTTCCTGTAAATATGACAATAAATTTCTAAATCTCCAGAGAACTGGTAAATACAGGCAGATGCACTTAACTGCTGGTGGGCAACAAAAGTCAGACTGCAGGAAACTGTGGCACTAATGTAGCTCTTGATTAATCTCTAATTACAGTTTTGTCATCTTAGCAGGGAGACAAAACTATATCACTTCCTAAACAGGCAAGCAGCATTTTGGCACCTAGCAACCGGCAGTTCATTCCTATTAGCTGCAGTGGACTTGATGCTGTTACATGGGAGGTGGTTATGGATCACTGCTCTATTATTTATGGAGCAGCATTTCCAGAGGCCTTCACAACAGTAGATAAATTAGCAGCTTAATAGGCCAGCACTAACTAAAATCATAGCATAAGCTGAAGCACCAAGTAAGAAATTAAAATGTGAATTGCCCATAATGTTTGCATCATACATAGAAAGAAGCGTTCATTTATTTCTGAATGCTAAATCATTCACTTGATTTGTAAAGTATTTATATTAAATCTTTCAGAGAGACTTTTTTTTTTAGAGAAAATTTATTTTCCCCTTTCTAAGGGGATTCTCTTGGATTTGTTCTTAAGCCCAGGGATGAAAGGTGGCAAGCATTAATTAGAACTAGTGCAGATACAAGAGAGCCCTAGGTATCTGTGTAAAAGTGCCTTATTAAGCGCAAAATGGGCAAATGAGGCTAATTCTCATCACGCTTCCATTTCCCTTTCACTTTGGGTGTGATGAAAAAGTCTGAGGAATGACCTCACACCTCTGTCTGTGTCAGTGATTTGAAGAGAGATATAAAATCCTCAAGTATTTTTTTTTTTTCAAAAGGCAACCCACAGAAAGATTTCCTTAATTAAAATTGATGGACCATCTTCCTTAGTCTTATTAGTAGAGATGATATTATTAGTATGATTCTGCTTGGGAAATAAAAAATGTAATATCCAAAATGATGGCAACTTTTCATTTCCTTCAATTGTACTAAAACTTAGCTTTTAATAAAATGGCATGATACAATGTGATATACACTATTGAAATTTGACTTGCAGTTTTCAATTATAATAATAAAAATATCCTATATTTACATCACTGTATGACTCTAAAAATTAAATTTTTCTGATGAAACAAGTAGCAAAGGTTTTTTTTTTTAAAGAATAACATCACAGCAATATATTATAAATGAACACAATTGCTTTAAATTTACAGCCCCAAATAATCTGCAATAACAGTTGAGCAGCCACCTTATTGAAATGAGACCCTCACTCTAAAGCCCTGGTGGCTCAGACGGTAAAGAATCTGCCTTCAATGCAGGAGAACATGGGTTCAATCCCTGGGTAGGGATCACTTCAGTGTTCTTGTATGTAGAATCCCATGGACAGAGGAGCCTGGTGGGCTATTGTCCATGGAGTGGCAAAGAATTGGACATGATTGAGTGACTAACACTTTCACTCACTCTAGAAATTGTTTCCATTTAAAATCCTCTTTCACAGAATTGTTCCTTAAAAGTAACTCAAATCTATATCATCAAAAATTCTGAATATAAATTTTCAATATCATTATGTCAATTTATCCAAAAATTAAAACCCTGAAACATGGCAAAGTTTAAAAAGAAAGCCCTGGTTAGATACTAGTGTGTAGAGTTTAGGTGCCTTTGGGATAGCCAGGTGAAAATGTAGTAGTCAGGTGGATAGAGATATGGAATTCAGAGAACTCAGAACTAGAAACAAATTTCTAGGCTCAGATTATGAACTCCTTATGGCAAAATTCAGACTTAAAGTAGGAGAAGTAAGTAGGGGAACTACTAGACCATTCAGATATGACCTAAATCAAATCCCTCATGATTATAAAATGAAAGTGACAAATAGATTCAAGGGATTAGATGTGATAGACAGAGTGCCTAAAGAACTATGTATGGAGGTTTGTAACACTGTACAGGAGGCAGTGATCAAAACCATCCCCAAGAAAAAGAAATGCAAAATGGCAAAATGGTTGTCTGAGAAGGCAAATAACTGAGAAAAGAAGAGAAGCAAAAGGGAGGTGAAAATGAAAGATAAATCCATCTGAATGCAGAGTTCCAAAGAATAGTAAGGGGAGAAAAGAAAGTAAAGTATGCAAAAAAATAGAAGAAACAATAGAATGGGAAAGACTAGAGACCTCTTCAAGAAAATTAGAGATACCAGGGGAACATTTCATGCAAAGATGGGCACAATGAGTGACAGAAAGGATATGGACCTAACAGAAGCAGAAGATAAGAAGAGGTGGCGAGAATACACAGAAGAACTATACAAAAAAGATCTTAATGACCCAGATAACCAGGATGGTGTGGATTAATCACCAGAATCAGATATCCTGGAGTGTGAAGTCAAATAGGCCTTAGGAAGCATCACTACAAATAAGGCTAGTGGAGATGATAGAATTCAGGCTGGGCCATTTCAGATCCTAAGAGATGATGCTGTTAAAGTGCTGCATTCAATATGCCAGAAAATTTGGAAAACTCAGCAGTGGCCACAGGACTGGAAAAGGTCAGTTTTCATTCCATTCCCAAAGAAAGGCAATGCCAAAGAATGTCCAAGCTATCATACAATGAGCTAATTTCACATGCTAGCAAAATAATGCTCAAAATCCTTCAAGCTAGGCTTCAACATTACGCGAACCAAGAACTGCCAGATGTACAAGCCAGATTTAGAAAAGGCAGAGGAACCAGAGATCAAATTACCAGCATTTTTTTGGATCATGGAGAAATTAGAGTTCCAGAAAAACATCTATTTCTACTTCATTAACCACACTAAAGCCTTTGACTGTGTAGATCATAATAAACTGTGGAAAGCTCCTAAAGAGATGGGAATACCAGACCACCTTACCTGCCTTTGAGAAACCTGTATGCAGGTCAAGAAGCACCAGTTCAAACCAGACATGAAACAATGGACTGGTTCAAAACTGGGAGAGCCGTACATCAGGGCTGCGTATGGTCACACTACTTATTTAACTTACATGCAGAGTACATCATCTGAGATGTTGGGCTGGATGAATCGTGGCTGGAATCAAGATTGCCAGGAGAAATATCAGATATGCAGATGATACTACCATTATGGCAGAAAGTTGAGAGGAACTAAAGAGCCTCTTGATGTAGGTGAAAGAGGAGAGTGAAAAATCTGGCTTAAAATTCAACATTCAAAAAACAAAGATTATGGCATCCAGTCCCATCACTTCATGGCAAATAGATGTTAAACAATGGAAACAGTGAAAGACTTTATTTTCTTGGGCCCCTAAATCACTGAGGATGGTGACTGTTGCCAGGAAATTAAAGGATGTTTGCTTCTTGAAATAAAAGCTATGTCAGACCTAAACAGTGTATTAAAAAGCAGAGACATTTCTTTGCCAACAGAGGTCCAGACAGTCTAAGCCATGGTTTTTCCAGTATTCATGTATGGATGTGAGAGTTAGACCATGAAGAAGACTGAATGCCAAAGAACTGATGCTTTCAAACTGTGGTATTGGAAAAGACTCTTTAGAGTCCCTTGGACAGCAAGACCAAACCAGTCAATCCTAAAAGAAACCAACCCTGCAAATTCATTGGAAGGACTGATGCTGAAACTTAAGCTCCTGGCCACAATACTTTGAGCTGATGCAAAGAGCCAACTCGCTGAAAAAGACCATGATGCTGGGAAAGATTGAAGGCAGGATGAGAATGGGATGACTGAGGTTGAGATGATTGGATGGCATCACTGACTCAATGGATGTGAGTTTGAGCAAGCTCCGGGAGATGGTGAAGGACAGGGAAGCCTGGCATCCCATGGGGTCACAGAGTCAGACATGCCTGAGCAACTGAACAACAATGACAACGTTGTCCTAGAGACAGTAATCAAACATTGATTGACATGGATAAGATCTAAAGAGAATAGAACATGAAAGAAAAGTGAAAATAAGGAACAAATTTTGAGGAATTTCAACATTTAAGAGTCAAGTAGAAAAGGCTGAAGTGGAAAGAAGACTAACAAGTATTAGCCAAAGAGTATGAAGCTAAAGTGCTATTGCCAATGCCAATGGGATGGAGGTTTGAAAAATGATAAAGATGTTTGAGATGCCATCAAAAGAGCAAGTACTAAGAGAATTCAAAAAACACGGTAGGAAGATCACCATAACTATTTCAAAAGAGTGATGAGGATGAGTAGAAGCCAAATATGAATAAGTTGAGTAAATAAATAAGAAACATGGAAAGTGAGTAGTAACAACTACTCCTTTCAGTTCAGTTCAGTTCAGTCGCTCAGTCGTGTCTGACTCTTTGCGACCCCATGAATTGCAGCATGCCAGACCTCCCTGCCCATCACAGTTACAGAGGACAAATCTGATGGCAGCTGGAGGGCTTCAATTTGCTGCTGACAATATTATCTTAGAAAGTGAGGGAGTTGAAAAAAAGATTCTAGTACAGAAAAAGAGTGATATAAGTAAATGAAGAGCATCCAGGTATGGGCAATGTAATTATTATTACAGGGCCTTCTTTCTTGTCCTAAGAAATTTCATGCTTTCTTTGATGGTAATATTTGGGAGCAGTGAGGGTGTGAAGAGGCAGGAGATTTGCCCTTCCTGTTTATCCATTGCTTAAGGATTTCTCTTTTACTCATGGCACTTGGGTCACCCTGTAACTGTGATAATCAGTAAAAAAATGTCTAGTAATTCTCAGGTAAGCCAAGCAAGCCTTATCTCTGTCTCTGCTGGAGGCCCTAAATATGACTAAGAGGTAATCACTACCGTATTCCTAAATTTTGTCCCTTAGGCTATTTTTCTCTGGACCTAACACAGTCTCAATTATCAGGCAAAAAAAAAAAAAGTTCTTGAGTGAAGAAGCAAGTTTTCTCAGAAAAAAATATAGTACAGAAAATGCAAAGAAGGTAGTTTTGCCTTTTTCTATTTCCTTCTGATTCACAGACTTGGACTTTTGCTGTGTACCATCTCCTTTTCCTCTCACTTCCATTTTAAAATTTTCTTATCTACACAACTTACCTACTCATGGGGGGGTGGGGAAATATTTGTGTTTCTCCCTTCCCTACCATTCTGGGATTCAACCTTTGTCTCTTTTTGTGATTTTCCAAGTAAATTATTCCAACCTAGTCCATACGATCATGAGGATTTCTCTTAGCTCCTGTGACTCTAAATAGGAAATGCTGTGTCCTGTAGGCAGAGAACTGTGAGTAAGTAAATGCAGGGGCTTCACTGAAGCTAGTGCTCTTAGTAAACCCATTCACTCCTTCTTCATAAAGTGTAAACTCTTGGCACATGATTCATGGTTTTCTCTATCATCTGTGGACACGTCTCTATCCACATGACAGACTTGTCCAATTACCTGACTTCCAAGTTTCTTGATTTATTTATCTCTACTTCATCCACACTACTGATGTCACATGCTAAACACTGTTTATGCCAGAAACTACTTTTATTTTTATAAGAGACTAAGTTTTAGCTTACTTTTATTTTTATAAGAGACTAAGTTTTTCACTTTTTTTTGTATAAAAATAAAACCCATTTTAACAAAGAAAATGTGAATGTTATTTCAGTAATAATACAATCTAACCTCATTTGAGTCCCTTCTTTGAACATAATTTTAACCCTGACCTTTGTGAAATAATTACATGAGCATTATTGCAAGTGAATATTTGTATTTTTCTTTGGTAATATATGTCTCACTGTACTCTTGCCTGGAAAATCCCATGGACAGAGGAGTCTGGTAGGCTGCAGTCCACGGGGTCGCTAAGAGTCAAGCACGACTGAGCATCTTCACTTTCACTTTTCACTTTCATGCATTGGAGAAGGAAATGGCAACCCACTCTAGTATTCTTGCCTAGAGAATCCCAGGGACAGAGGAGCCTAGTGGGCTGCCATCTATGGGGTCACACAGAGTCGGACATGACTGAAGTGACTTAGCAGCAGCAGTATACTAATGCAAACAGCTCTTAGCCATCTATATTCCTCCTCACACAGAAGGAGGGAAGGGTGGTTTCAAAACCACTGTTCTTAATCCTTGAGAAATTTAGAATGCACAGGATCCAGAGCAATGGTGGAAAATTGACTACAGAGGAAAAGATAAACACATTTTCTCAAAGAAGGAAACAAGTAAAAATATGCACAGGTGTCCAAAAGTTGAAGAACATTTGTCTGAATTCTTGTTTTGTGTTTTATATTTTCTTCATGATAGAGAAAACATGACCATTTGTTGAGGATAATTGCAGTGAACTGACAGAATCAAAGTTTGAAGAGCATTAAGAAGGTTTGAAATATGATAGAATTTCCACACTGATTAAAGGGCACTTGGCATTAGTTAATCAGAAATTAACAGCAGTTCAAATGTATTCTAATGCATAATTGTCTTGCACAACAATCAACTGCAAGGTAATAGAGAGTAAGTAAATATCTTTGTTTACCCAGTGTTGAGGTTTTACAATTGTTACTGAAGTGATAAGGCAAGGGATCTTAAATGGATATGAATAAAAATAAAAGAACAGGACTATGTCCATAGAAAGGAGAAAGTCCCCAAGAAGTCAAGAAAAATCTCCTTAGGAATCGTTGAGCTCTCAAGCAGGAATAAGAAATTTTTTCAGAGACTTTCATGTTTGTTTCAATCATCTGGAGTTATAGAATAGTTTCTGGCGTAAACAGTGTTTAGCATGTGACATCAGTAGTGTGGATGATGTAGAGATAATCAAATCAAGAAACTTGGAAGTCAGGTAAATGGACAAGTGTGTCATGTGGATACAGACATGTCCACAGATGATAGAGAAAACCATGACTCATGTGCCAAAAGTTTACACTTTATGAAGAAGGAGTGAATGGATTTACTAAAGAGCACTAGCCTCAGTGAAAAGGAATTCTTAATCTATTTTAATCAAGTGAATTAGGGAATAATTATCTGAAGAGGCATCAGGAACAAGAAGGATGATGACCACTCCTCTAAGCAATTAGTCAAATAAAATTATGCCAGACCTCCCTGCCCATCACAGTTACAGAGGACAAATCTGATGGCAGCTGGAGGGCTTCAATTTGCTGCTGACAATATTATCTTAGAAAGTGAGGGAGTTGAAAAAAAGATTCTAGTACAGAAAAAGAGTGATATAAGTAAATGAAGAGCATCCAGGTATGGGCAATGTAATTATTATTACAGGGCCTTCTTTCTTGTCCTAAGAAATTTCATGCTTTCTTTGATGGTAATATTTGGGAGCAGTGAGGGTGTGAAGAGGCAGGAGATTTGCCCTTCCTGTTTATCCATTGCTTAAGGATTTCTCTTTTACTCATGGCACTTGGGTCACCCTGTAACTGTGATAATCAGTAAAAAAATGTCTAGTAATTCTCAGGTAAGCCAAGCAAGCCTTATCTCTGTCTCTGCTGGAGGCCCTAAATATGACTAAGAGGTAATCACTACCGTATTCCTAAATTTTGTCCCTTAGGCTATTTTTCTCTGGACCTAACACAGTCTCAATTATCAGGCAAAAAAAAAAAAAGTTCTTGAGTGAAGAAGCAAGTTTTCTCAGAAAAAAATATAGTACAGAAAATGCAAAGAAGGTAGTTTTGCCTTTTTCTATTTCCTTCTGATTCACAGACTTGGACTTTTGCTGTGTACCATCTCCTTTTCCTCTCACTTCCATTTTAAAATTTTCTTATCTACACAACTTACCTACTCATGGGGGGGTGGGGAAATATTTGTGTTTCTCCCTTCCCTACCATTCTGGGATTCAACCTTTGTCTCTTTTTGTGATTTTCCAAGTAAATTATTCCAACCTAGTCCATACGATCATGAGGATTTCTCTTAGCTCCTGTGACTCTAAATAGGAAATGCTGTGTCCTGTAGGCAGAGAACTGTGAGTAAGTAAATGCAGGGGCTTCACTGAAGCTAGTGCTCTTAGTAAACCCATTCACTCCTTCTTCATAAAGTGTAAACTCTTGGCACATGATTCATGGTTTTCTCTATCATCTGTGGACACGTCTCTATCCACATGACAGACTTGTCCAATTACCTGACTTCCAAGTTTCTTGATTTATTTATCTCTACTTCATCCACACTACTGATGTCACATGCTAAACACTGTTTATGCCAGAAACTACTTTTATTTTTATAAGAGACTAAGTTTTAGCTTACTTTTATTTTTATAAGAGACTAAGTTTTTCACTTTTTTTTGTATAAAAATAAAACCCATTTTAACAAAGAAAATGTGAATGTTATTTCAGTAATAATACAATCTAACCTCATTTGAGTCCCTTCTTTGAACATAATTTTAACCCTGACCTTTGTGAAATAATTACATGAGCATTATTGCAAGTGAATATTTGTATTTTTCTTTGGTAATATATGTCTCACTGTACTCTTGCCTGGAAAATCCCATGGACAGAGGAGTCTGGTAGGCTGCAGTCCACGGGGTCGCTAAGAGTCAAGCACGACTGAGCATCTTCACTTTCACTTTTCACTTTCATGCATTGGAGAAGGAAATGGCAACCCACTCTAGTATTCTTGCCTAGAGAATCCCAGGGACAGAGGAGCCTAGTGGGCTGCCATCTATGGGGTCACACAGAGTCGGACATGACTGAAGTGACTTAGCAGCAGCAGTATACTAATGCAAACAGCTCTTAGCCATCTATATTCCTCCTCACACAGAAGGAGGGAAGGGTGGTTTCAAAACCACTGTTCTTAATCCTTGAGAAATTTAGAATGCACAGGATCCAGAGCAATGGTGGAAAATTGACTACAGAGGAAAAGATAAACACATTTTCTCAAAGAAGGAAACAAGTAAAAATATGCACAGGTGTCCAAAAGTTGAAGAACATTTGTCTGAATTCTTGTTTTGTGTTTTATATTTTCTTCATGATAGAGAAAACATGACCATTTGTTGAGGATAATTGCAGTGAACTGACAGAATCAAAGTTTGAAGAGCATTAAGAAGGTTTGAAATATGATAGAATTTCCACACTGATTAAAGGGCACTTGGCATTAGTTAATCAGAAATTAACAGCAGTTCAAATGTATTCTAATGCATAATTGTCTTGCACAACAATCAACTGCAAGGTAATAGAGAGTAAGTAAATATCTTTGTTTACCCAGTGTTGAGGTTTTACAATTGTTACTGAAGTGATAAGGCAAGGGATCTTAAATGGATATGAATAAAAATAAAAGAACAGGACTATGTCCATAGAAAGGAGAAAGTCCCCAAGAAGTCAAGAAAAATCTCCTTAGGAATCGTTGAGCTCTCAAGCAGGAATAAGAAATTTTTTCAGAGACTTTCATGTTTGTTTCAATCATCTGGAGTTATAGAATAGTTTCTGGCGTAAACAGTGTTTAGCATGTGACATCAGTAGTGTGGATGATGTAGAGATAATCAAATCAAGAAACTTGGAAGTCAGGTAAATGGACAAGTGTGTCATGTGGATACAGACATGTCCACAGATGATAGAGAAAACCATGACTCATGTGCCAAAAGTTTACACTTTATGAAGAAGGAGTGAATGGATTTACTAAAGAGCACTAGCCTCAGTGAAAAGGAATTCTTAATCTATTTTAATCAAGTGAATTAGGGAATAATTATCTGAAGAGGCATCAGGAACAAGAAGGATGATGACCACTCCTCTAAGCAATTAGTCAAATAAAATAATTAATGCAGGGTAACTGAAAACAGTTAACACTGAGAAGAAAATTCTAAAATGTTCCATAGGAAACACTATAAATAAGGCTTTGATGTTTCTTAAAATTCAGATTCTTGGTTTAGATGTATAAATAGTGGATATATTAAGTGAAAATAATTTTAAAATTCATAGTTGTTTTTAAAATTTCTCAATGAATTTCCTTTTATCCAAAGATGCAGAAAACCTTCATGAGGACATTAGTAAGAGTGATAATCTTGACATGCTATATGTATGGGACAGAAATGTCAGATAAGCCTTCCTTAGAAAGCACATGAAATGCATAGCTAACATTAAAGAAGAAACGTGGTCAATTAGTTTTAATAGCATGGAAAGATTTGGGAAGATTGTTTAATGATGACACCCTCATTTTAATGAATCGATACTAGGGGGTGTTTTACAATTAAATGTCTCTCTCTAGTGAGTAATTTACAACAAATAAATCCACAAATCCATCAAAGCGGAAAATAAAACTCCTCTACTTATCTGGAAATCTATAAGTATGCATGGTTAAAGAGCACTAAGAATTTCTGACACCTAAGTTCCAGGTCAGCAAATGGGCACTGAGGCTCTATTAGTAAATTTAGGAAAGGCTATTCAAAATGGTCCGTTCATTATGGATTTATTTACTGATCATGAAAATCCTATGCATAAATGGTATGATCAAACTATAGACTACATTTCTTTGGAAAATAACCTGCTCACTTGGCATGCTATTAGGTTTTGTCCTTAGATGTTTTTCAAGTGTGTATGTTTTGGAGTTGACCTGTCTGTTTCACAATCTAGCCATTTACTAGCTGTGTGACATTAAACACTCTCTCTAAGCTTCAGTTTCCTCAGCTGTAAAATGAGGCAGTAGTAGCATTTGTTCATATGACAGTTTTGAAAATTAAATGAATTAGTCTGTGTGTAACACTTAAAACTGAAAACAATATTAGGCACAGAGTAAGTACCCAAAGCTATAGCCTGCTGCTGCTGCTGCTAATTTGCTTCAGTCGTGTCTGACCCTGTGCGACCCCATAGACGGCAGCCCACCAGGCTCCCCCGTCCCTGGGATTCTCCAGGCAAGAACACTGGAATGGGTTGCCATTTCCTTCTCCAATACATGAAAGTGAAAAGTGAAAGTGAAGTCGCTCAGTCGTGTCTGACTCCCAGTGACCCCATGGTCTGCAGCCTATCGAGTTCCTGCATATTAGTTCAGTTCAGTTCAGTCGCTCAGTCGTGTCTGACTCTTTGCGACCCCATGAATCGCAGCACGCCAGGCCTCCCTGTCCATCACCATCTCCCGGAGTTCACTCAGACTCATGTCCATCGAGTCCATGATGCCATCCAGCCATCTCATCCTCGGTCGTCCCCTTCTTCTCCTGCCCCCAATCCCTCCCAGCATCAGAGTCTTTTCCAATGAGTCAACTCTTCGCATGAGGTGGCCAAAGTACTGGAGTTTCAGCTTTAGCATCATTGCTTCCAAAGAAATCGCAGGGCTGATCTCCTTCAGAATGGACTGGTTGGATCTCCTTGCAGTCCAAGGGACTCTCAAAAGTCTTGTCCAACACCACAGTTCAAAAGCATCAATTCTTCGGCGTTCAGCCTTCTTCACAGTCCAACTCTCACATCCATACATGACCACAGGAAAAACCATAGCCTTGACTAGACGGTCCTTAGTTGGCAAAGTAATGTCTTGTGTTGACCATCTGGTGATGTCCATGTGTAGAGTCTTCTCTTGTGTTGTTGGAAGAGGGTGTTTGCTATGACTAGTGCATTTTCTTGGCAAAACTCTATTAGTCTTTGCCAAATTTGCCTGTTACTCCAGGTGTTTCTTGACTTACTACTTTCATTCCAGTCCCCTATAATGAAAAGGACATCTTTTTTGGGTGTTAGTTCTAAAAGGTCTTGGAGGTCTTCATAAAACTGTTCCACTTCAGCTTCTTCAGCATTACTGGTTGGGGCATAGACTTGGATAACTGTGATATTGAATGGTTTGCCTTGGAGATGAACAGAGATCATTCTGTCGTTCTTGAGATTGCATCCAAGTACTGCATTTCGGACTCTTTTGTCTGGAGAACTTTAACACATGCATTGATTGATTTTTTTTTTAACCTTCATATATTCTCTTATATATTTTTATATAATACTTTATGATGTGGACCTCAATATTATTTAAGTTTTTAGGTGATACAGAATTTTTTTATATAGTTTAATAATTTGGGGACTGAATTTTCAATAGGACATGTATTAGAACTTCTTAAATATTAGTTATGAAACAATAATATATACCTTTTTTAAAAAAACCTGATCTTAAAGTATAAGTACTGCTGTTGCTGCTGCTGCTAAGTCGCTTCAGTCGTGTCCAACTCTGTGCGACCCCATAGACAGCAGCCCACCAGGCTCCTCTCTCCATGGGATTTTCCAGGCAAGAGTACTGGAGTGGGGTGCCATTGCCTTACTATCACACCTAAAAACCAGGTTATGTCTTTCTTGAAAATTGAACTGAATTATAAATTTACAATTCAACGTCTGCTTTTGTTATTCTATGAATAATTACCATATTCAATATAAGTAGTTTTAGAATTCTTTTGTACCAGAGTAAATGAAAGATGAGATGTCTTTAAGCTAGTTGGACTTTATTCTGTTGCAAAAATCAGACTTGTATTTCCTCAAGTGAAACAATGTATTTTAAAGATGCATAGAAAATTGAGAGAAAGAGGGAAAAATACGTTGCCAGACTTTCTAGAATGAGAAAACTGAAAAGTTCTTCTGGGAACAGTGCAAATGAAGATGGTATGGATAACCTAGTCCTTTTTTGTACTTTATTTCATGATCTGGCGTGGCCATTGGGGTTGGCAATGTGTATGTATTTCCTTCACCTCCCCTATGAATCATATTCTCATGAGTAAGGCCCTGAAATTAGTATTCAAAAATTTCTCCTAGCTCTGGTCATACAGTTCAGTGGGTTTTTACCCATGATCCAACATTAAGAAGCACTGCTCTCCTTTAGTGCTCCATCACCGGCTTGTTGAGTTAGTTATGCTTTGTCTCTGCCTCTAACTGCCTACTGATTTTATTTTGCCTTTCCCTCGTTTAGTCTCTTAAGGGAGCACCAAGATTGGTTCTATCAAACACAATCTTTAATAAGTAATCTATTTATAAATTTATATATGTACGTGTATATGTACATATGTGTGAATATACTCACATATAATTGCACGTATTGTTCAGTTGCCCAGGTGTGTCTGACTCTTCACAACCCCATGGACTGCAGCACACCAGACCTTCCTGTCTCTCACCATCTCCTAAAGTTTGCCCAAGTTCATGTCCATTGTATCAGTGATTATACATATGTATGTATACATACACAAAAATACCCACACATGCAATTGTACAAGAGCAAATACGTTATTCTAACTTATGTTTTTGGACCTAGTTCTTGACCTTCTATTTTCAGTGCTTCTGTCCCTCTTTTTCTGTCCTTTCTGAATTTTCTTGTTCTAATCAACATTCATAATACATTAAACACAATGGTCTCTTTTGTATCTCTGTGAAAAGAAGGGTCACACTGGGTAAAAATCTTGGGAGAACTAGATTTACTGCTTGGTCTACTTTTTTTGTTTTTATTGTCCTAGTTTTTTGACAATATTATAGCATCACAGTAAGAGTCACATGGCTCCAGGAGGCATTTTAAAATCCATTCCAACTGTAGGCTAAGGGAAGTGCAGGTTGGTCAAGAAGCTCAAACTCAGGTTTTTGATAACACTTGAACAGATGATTATAATACAATGTGAAAAACACAAAAATATATTCTTATAGGTGAGACTGCATGATCACAGAGACAGGATGCCCAAACCCATTTGAGAGTCCCAGTACTGAGCATTCGTGGCCAGGTGAGATGTCCTGGAAGTGAGCATCATGTCTCTCAAGGTCTAATACCTCATCACTGATAGATTAAGAGAACACAGACTTGGTTTCCTTATTATTAGTTTCAGTGGCATCATATGAAAAGGAATATTATTCTATACTCCTCATAGGTATTTTATAAAGAATAAAAGGCATGTGTGTGTGTGTGTGTGTGTATATATATATATATACACATTTTTCCATTCTAGTTCATTGCAAGACATTTAATATATTTTCCTGTACTATACAGTAGGGCATTTTTGTTGATCTATTTTATGTATTGTAGTTTGTGTCTGTTAACCCCAAACTCCTAATTTGTGATTAAAAACAAACAAAAAAAAAATAACTTTAGCTTTCTTACTTATAAAACAAGGAGGTTAGACAGATCTGACCTTATATTTTCAAACAAAGTTCTTTTCAGTCCAGGGTGATTTTACCATATACGCAAAACATTTGAAGAAATACTGATAGTAATAGTCCAAAATTTATGATAACAAACCAAAGTTCCAATAGCTCAGAGATACTGTTACTGTTTTCCGTCACTAAGTCGTGACCAACTCTGTGACTCCATGAACTGCAGCACTCCAGGCTTCCCTGTCCTTCACTGTCTCCTAGAGTTTGCTCAAACTCTTGTCCATTGAGTCAGTGATACCATCCTCTGAGCAAGATAAATTTCACACACACACACACACACACGCATTACATCAAAATGAGAAAATTCTTGCAACAAAATGAAAAGATATATTATCAGTGGAGAAATAAGAATGACATCAATTACACTACATTTATCAGAAACCATGCATGTGAAGATAACAGAGTAATGTTTAAAAGTACAGAAAGAAAAAATTCACTTCCCACAAATATACTTCACATATGCAATGAAAAGAATGGCTCTTTCAGATAAAAAAGTGACATCTTATTGCTTGAAGACTAGTACTAAAGGAAACATTAAGGGAGTTTATCAGGTTGAAGAATGTTATACCAGACTGAAACATGAATCTATATGAAGACGTTTACTGAACATGAAAGGCAAAATAGAATAAACAAAGGTAAAAAAGTACATCTTGCTTCTTTAATTACTGTGAAAGATAACTATCTGTATTAGTCAGAGGCTTCCAAATACACATATGAGGTAAGGATGGAGAGGGAGAGACAGAGATATGAAAGGAGAGACAGAAACAAAAAGACACATTTACCACAAGGAATTGGCTCCTGTGATTATAACAGCAAAGTCAAAAATCTGCAGTATGGGTCAGTAGGCTCAAGACCCATGCTTTAGGGCAGCTCTAGTCTAAAAGCAGTCTGTCAAATAACTTTTCTCCATGCACAGGGAGGCCAGTCATTTTTCCTTTTCAGTCCTTCAACTAGATAGAGTCTACCCACAGAGGACAGTCTGTGTTACCAAAAGTTCGCCAATTTAAATGTTGTGCATGTGTGTGACATTGCTTCAGTCCAGTTCAGTTCAGTCACTCAGTCGTGTCTGACTCTCTGCGACCCCATGAATCGCAGCACGCCAGGCCTCCCTGTCACTCCCAGAGTTCACTCAGACCCATGTCCATTGAGTCAGTGATGCCATCCAGCCATCTCATCCTCTGTCGTCCCCTTCTCCTCCTGCCCCCAATCCCTCCCAGCATCTGAGTCTTTTCCAATGAGTCAACTCTTCGCATGAGGTGGCCAAAGTACTGGAGTTTCAGCTTTAGCATCATTCCTTCCAAGGAAATCCCAGGGCTGATATCCTTCAGAAAGGACTGGTTGGATCTCCTTGCAGTCCAAGGGACTCTCAAGAGTCTTCTCCAACACCACAGTTCAAAAGCATCAATTCTTCGGCACTCAGCTTTCTTCACAGTCATGCCAACTCTGTGCAACCCTATGGATAGCAGCCTGCCAGGCTCCTCTATCCATGGGATTCTTCAGGCAAGAATACTGGAGTGGGCTGCTGTGCCCTCCTCCGGGGGATCTTCCTGACCCAGGGATCCAACCCAGGGATGTCTTTTAAGTTTCCTGCATTGGCAGGTGGGTTCTTTACCTCTAGTGCCACCTGGGAAACCCAATTTAAATGTTTACCCAAAAGCACTCTCAAAGTTCACACATAGAATTAAACATCACACTATCGAAAACAAAAATAGTAGCAAATTATTATGTGTTTATACAATATACAAAAGTACTATGTGTAACAAAAATAGCCCACAGGTTGGGAGGTGGAAATCACATATCTATCTATCTATATATATATATATAGTCCTTCACAACATGTGATCCAATATATTATTTAAAGTTTAGGAAATCTCTGGAATAGTTAAAAATGTATAAATAATAAAAATGTGGAAAAAGTTAAATCATAAATAAATGCTTAATCAACCCAAAGAGAGGGAGGGGAAATAAAGAAAATAGTTCCCCCTAAAAAAAAAAAAAAGCCTGAATAAGCATTAGCAGATATCATCACAGTAAAATTTATACCAGTAATATTATAGCCACACTGATTAACAGGGAAATTGTAAGATTAGATTAAAATGCAAGATCTATTATCAACAATAAACACATTTTAAATATACTGCTAAAGTATGGGAAATGATATAACATATGTAAACAATTTTTTTTAAAAAGCCGGTGCAGCTGTATTAATATTGGACAAAAAATAGACTTGGAATAATAAATCCTACCACAGATAAGGGGCACTATAACATAATGACAATGAACTCAATTTTCAAAGAAGGCAGAGAAATCCTAAATACATATGCACCAAAAACAGAGTTTCATAATACATAGAAACAAAATTGGAAGAGAATTAGACATATCCACAGCTACAGTTAGACATCTCAACATTCCTCTTTCAGTACTTGATACAATAGGCAGAAAATAAAAGGTAAAATACTGAAGAGCAGAAAAATACTCTTTATCAAATCCATCTAACCTACATATACAAGATTTTTCTTACAACAGGAACTCTTAAACATGTTAGCAAGTGCACATGACATATTCATTAAGATAGATCAATTTTTTGTACCATAAAATCAATCCCATTAACCTAAAAAAATACAAGCCATATAAAGTTGTGTTCTGACCATATGAAATCAAATTAAAATTTTAAAAATGAATAAAGTGAAAGTCATTCAGTCATGTCTGAGTGAACATTTTACCCTTAAGATTGGGAAAAAGTAAGATTGTTCTGTCTTTCCACATTTATGCACCATAGTTCTAGGGTTCTAACCAGTTTAATAAGTCATCAAAAATTTTTAATGAATATAAATATAAAGAAAAATTAAAAATTCTGTCCATTCACAAATGATGATTGTATATGAAAAAAAAAAAAAAATGTTTTAATAGCACTAATAATAAAATAAGTAGATTTAAATCCAACAAAATATATTTACTAACTTAATGTTGAAAACTACAAAATATTGATGAAAGAAATCAAACAAGGCCTAAAAAAATGGAGAGACATACTTCATTCATAGATTGGAAGGCAATATTCTTAAGATGACAATTCTCTTCTATTGATCTACACATTTTAAGAAATCTCAGTCAAAATCCAAACAGACCTTTTAGAGAGAGATGAACAAGCTGACTCAAAAGTTATATGGTAATAAAGGAATTAGAATTGTCAAAAAAATGTGAGAAAAGAACAAAGTTGAAAAGCTCACAAGAACTGATTTTCAGAATAGAGTTAATGTGGTATTGCTTGGCTTATCAGTGCAGAGACTCAGAAACTTCCAACTATTTGTTGTAGGAAAACTTGAACTTGAATTGATGAATTGCTGAAGGCTCAATCCAGACATGGGGTTCCCAAGGCAAGAATACTGAAGTGGTTTGCCATTACCTTCTCCAGTGGACCATGTTTTGTCAGAACTCTCCACCATGACCTGTCCATCTTGGGTGGCCCTACACAGCATGACTCATAGTTTCATTGAGTTAGACAAGGCTGCGGTCCATGTGAACAGATTGGTTAGTTCTCTGTAATAACGGTTTCCAGTCTGTCTGCCCTCTGATGGAGAAGGATAAGAGGCTTATGGAAGCTTCCTGATGGGAGAGATTGACTGAGGGGGAAACTGGGTCTTGTTCTGACGGGCAGGGCCATGTTCAGTAAATGTTTAGAAGTGACAAACAGATTCAAAGCATTAGATCTGGTAGACAGAGTGCCTGAAGAACTATGGATGGTGGTTTGTGACATTGTACAGAAGGCAGTGATGAAGGCCATCCCCAAGAAAAAGAAGTGCAAAAAGGCAAAATGGTTGTCTGAGGAGGCCTTACAAATAGCTATGAAAAGAAGAGAAGAAAAAAGCGAAAGAGAAAAGGAAAGATACACCCAATTGAATGCAGAGTTCCAAAGAATAGCAAAGAGAGATAAAAAAAGGCTTCCACAGTGCTCAATGCAAAGAAATAAAGGGAAAAAAATAGAATGGGAAAGTCTGGATATCTCTTCAAGAAAATTAAAGATACAAAGGGAACTTTTCATGCAAAATGGGTACAGTAAAGTACAGAAATGCTATGGACTGAACAGAAGATATTAAGAAGAGTGCCAAGAATACACAGAAAACTATACAGAAAAGATCTTCATGACCCAGATAATGATGATGGTGTGATCACTCACCTAGAGCCAGACATCCTGGAATGTGAAGTCAAGTGGGCCTTAGGAAGCATCACTATGAACAAAGCTAGTGGAGGTGATGGAATTCCAGTTGAGCTATTTCAAATCCTAAAAGGTGATGCTGTGAAAGAGGTGCACTCAATATGTCAGCAAATTTGGAAAACTCAGCAGTGGTCACAGGCCTGGAAAAGGTCAGTTTTCACTCCAATTCCAAAGAAAGGAAATGCCAAAGAATGCTCAAACTATTGAACAATTGCGCTCATCTCACACGCTAGCAAAGTAATGTTTAAAATTATCCCAGCCAGGCTTCAACAGTACATGAACTGTGAACTTCCAGATGTTCAAGCTGGTTTTAGAAAAGGCAGAGGAACCAGAAATCAGATTGCCAACATTTGCTGGATTATTGAAAAAGCAAGAGAGTTCCAGAAAAACATCTACTTCGCTTTATTGACTATGCCAAAGCCTTTGACTGTGTGGATCAAACAAACTGTGGGAAATTCTTCAAGAGATGGGAATACCAGACCACCTGATCTGCCTCCTGAGAAATCTGTATGCAGGTCAAGAAGCAACAGTTAGAACTGGACACGGAGCAACAGACTGGTTCCAAATAGGGAAAGGAGTACGTCAAGGCTGTATATTGTCACCCTACTTTATTTAACTTATATGCAGAGTACATCATGAGAAATGCTAGGCTGGATGAAGCACAAGACGGAATCAAGATTGCTGGGATAAATATCAATAATCTCAGATATGCAGATGATACCACACTTATGGCAGAAAGTGAAGAACTAAAGAGCTCTTGATGAAAGTGAAGGAGGAGTCAAAAAGCTGGCTTAAAGCTCAGTATTCAGAAAACTAAGATCATGGCATCTGGTCCCATCACTTCGTGACAACTAGATGGGGAAACATTGGAAACAGTGACAGACTTTATTTTGGGGGGCTCCAAAATCACTGCAGATGGTGACTGCAGCTATGAAATTAAAAGATGCTTGCTCCTTGGAAGAAACGCTAACACCAATCTAGACAGTATTTTAAAAAGCAGAGACATTATTTTGCCACCAAAGGTCCATCTAGTCAAAGACATGGTTTTTCCAGTAGTCATGTATGGATGTGAGAGTTGACCTATAAAGAAAGCTGAGCACTGAAGAACTGATAGTTTTTAACTGTTGGAGAAGACTCTTGAGAGTCCAGGAGTCAAGGAGATCTTACCAGTCCATCCTAAAGGAAATCAATCCTGAGTATTCATTGGAAGGACTGATGCTGAAGCTGAAACTCCAATACTTGGCCACTTGATGCAAAGAACTGATGCTTTTGAAAAGACCCTGATGCTGGGAAAGATTGAAGGTCAGAGGTGAAGGGGATGACAGAGGATGAGATGCTTGGATGGCATCACCGACTCAATGGACATGAGTTTGAGTAAACTCTGGAGGCTGGTGATGGACAGGGAGTCCTGGTATGCTGCAGTCCATGGGGTCACAAAGAGTCAGACATGACTGAGTGACTGAACTGAAACTGAAACAATCCAGACAACTGAAGAGATAAAAAGTCCAGGAAGACTCAATCATCAATATCATGAGATTCGCCACCTGGAGCTTGACTAAACTCCCACAGCAAATATAGAAGAGAAATTTTCTCAGCCTTCTAGCAGGCGGGAGGGAAAATGAGCCATTTTGAAATACTGTGGAACATTCCATTCCTTTAACAGGGCTTGCCCTCAAGTGAAACTAGTTAACTAAAAACTACCCTGCTAGAATATTATCAGAGCCAGAGTAACCAAGGGGACGAGAACTATGCAACTCAAGCTAGCTCTAGCTTCTCCTTGGGAAAAGGGGAATATATGTACCTAACTCCAGTCCACACTAGCTATCCTGCCCTACCCAAGTGGGGAGAAAAATGGAAGCACTGTGAAACTCACAGTACAGAGGCTTACTAAAAGACTGACACCTAATCATAGGACTATAAAGCACTTGCCCTCCCCTCACACCGCATCACCACATTTACTAAAGGTTTTTTGCAGCAGTTCCATTTTTCTATTAACACTGCAGCATGTCCAGCTATCAATAAAAAGTTACAAGGCATATCAAAAGACAAAAAACACAAACTTGTAGAGACAGACAAGCATGGAAGTAGGGATGTTGGCATTATTAGAGAATTTAAAACAACAATGATTAATATGCTAAGGATTCTAATGAAGAAAGATGATACTGTGCAAGATCAGATGGGTAATCTAAGTAGAGAGATATGAGTCTAAAGAAAAAATCAAAAAGAAACATGGATGCCAGGGACAAATACTAGAGACAAAACTGTAACAGAAATGGAGAATGACTTTGTAGGACTTACAAGTAGATTGAACACAGCTGAGGAAAGAATCTGACTTCTCAAAACCAAAAAGCAAAGAGAACAAAGACTGGAAATAAAAATAGAATAGGATATTCAAGGACTATGTGACAACTACAAAAAATATAGCATACTTGCAATTTAAATATCAGAAGAAGAAAAAGAGAAAGAAACAGAAGAAATGTTTGAAACTATAATGATTGAGTATTCATACAAAGCAATGTCAGGCACAAAACTACAGACCCTGGAGGCTCAGAGAACACCAAGACTGAACCCTAAGGTAAACTACAGACTCTGGATGATCATGGTATGTCAATGTAGTATCATCCTTGGTAAACAATATACAATCTGGTGAGTAATCATGTGGATGACTATGCAGGCATGGGGGCAGAATGTATATCGAAAATTTCTGTATCTTCCTCTCAATTTTGTAATAAATCTAATAATACTCTAAAAATAATAGTCCCTTTAATAAAAAAGGCAAGTTTTACTACAAATCAGGGGCAGGAAATACTTAGAGCAATGAAAAAAAAGATAATTCATAGGCTAATGAAAAATATTTGAAAAATTCATGAGAAAAAGAATATTTATTCAGGAAAAAGATACATCTATATTTGTATAAATATACATATGTAAATTCAAGAGTAAGAAAACAATCCAAAAATAAAAAATTCACAAAACTTTTGAGCAGACGGATCACCAAACAGACATACTGATGGCAAAAAACAGATGAAAATATACTCATAATTATTTGTCTTTAAAGAAATGCAAATTAAATCAATTTTATACCACCATTGTATTGGTACAAGATACCACTACGTATCTAACAGAATGACTAAAAATTTTAATTTCTTTTTAAAGGAGAAGGAATTAATAATGCCATGTAGCTGCAAAGCCTTAGAACAACTGAACATCAATTCATTACTTGTAGAAACACAGACTGTAAGGTTTTTTAGAAAATAGGTTTGCAATGTCTTTTATTTATTTTTGTTAAATATTTATTCATGAATCAGCCATGGGTGTACATGTGTTCCCCATCCTAAACCCACCTCCCACCTCCTCCCCATCCCATCCATCTAGGTCATCCCAGTGCACCCAGCCCTGAGCACCCTGTCTCATGCATCTAACCTGGACTGGCGATCTGTTTAACATATGACAATATACATGATTCAATGCTCTTCTCTCAGATCATCTCACCTTTGGCTTCTCCCACAATCCAAAAGACTGTTCTATACATCTGTGTCTTTTTTGCTATCTCACATACAAGGTTATTGTTACCATCTTTCTAAATTCCATATACATGTGTTAGTATATTGCATTGGTGTTTTTCTTTCTGACTTACTTCACTCTGTATAATAGGCTCCAGTTTCATCCACCTCATTAGAGCTGATTGAAATGTATTCTTTTTAATGGCTGAGTAATACTCCATTGTGTATATGTACCACAGCTTTCTTATCCATTCATCTGCTGATGGACATCTAGGTTGCTTCCATGTCCTGGCTATTATAAACAGTGTTGCGATGAACATTGGGGTACATGTGTCTCTTTCAGTTCTGGTTTCCTCGGTGTGTATGCCCAGCAGTTGGATTGCTGGGTCACATCGCAGTTCTAGTTCCAGTTTTTTAAGGAATCTCTACACTGTTCTCCATAGTGGCTGTACTAGTTTGTATTCCCATCAACAGTGTAAGAGGGTTCCCTTTTCTCCACACCCTCTCCAGCACTTATTTTTTGTAGATTTTTGGATAGCAGCCATTCTGACTGGCGTGAGATGGTACCTCATTGTGGTTTTGATTTGCATTTCTCTGATAATGAGTGATGGTGAGCATCTTTTCACGTGTTTGTTAGCCATCTGTTTGTTTTCTTTGGAGAAATGTCTGTTTAGTTCTTTGGCCCATTTTTGTTTTTCTGGAATTTAGCTGCAGGAGTTGCTTGCATATTTTTGAGATTAAATCTTTGTCAGTTGCTTCGTTTGTTATTATTTTCTCCCATTCTGAGGCTTTCTTTTCACCTTGCTTATAGTTTCCTTCATTGTGTAAAAGTTTTTACTTTTAATTAGGTCTCATTTGTTTATTTTTGTTTTTATTTCATTACTCTGGGAGGTGGGTCTTAGAAGATCTTGCTGCGATTTATGTCGGAGAGTGTTCTGCCTGTGTTTTCCTCTAGGAGTTTTATAGTTTCTGATCTTACGTTTAGATCTTTATTCCATTTTGAGTTTATTTTTGTGTATGGTGTTAGAAAGTGTTCTAGTTCCAATCTAGAACAAGTGGTTCACCAGTTTTCCCAGCACCATTTGTTAAAGAGACTGTCTTTTGTCCATTGCATATTCTTGCCTCCATTGTCAAAGATAGGACAGTATGGTACTGGCACAGAGAGAGAAATATAGATAAATAAAACAAAATAGAAAGCCCAGAGATAAATCCATGCACCTAAGCAATGTCTTTTAAAATTAAAAACATATTAACCAAGAGTTAAGTTCACTCGCTCAGTCACATCCGACTCTTTGTGACCCCACGAATCGCAGCATGCCAAGCCTCCCTGTCCATCACCAACTTCCAGAGTTCACTCAAACTCATGTCCATCCAGTTGGTGATGCCATTCAGCCATCTCATCCTCTGCCATCCCCTTCTACATCTGCCCCCAATCCCTCCCAGCATCAGGGTCTTTTCCAATGATTTAACTCTTCGAATGAGGTGGCCAAAGTATTGGACTTTCAGCCTCAGCATCAGTCCTTCCAATGAACACTCAGGACTCATCTCTTTTAGAATGGACTCGTTGGGTCATCTTGCAGTCCAAGGGACTCTCAAGAGTCTTCTCCAACATCACAGTTCTAAAGCATAAATTCTTCAGTGCTCAGCTTTCTTCACAGTCCAACTCTCACATCCATACATGACCACAGGGAAAAACATAGCCTTGACTAGATGGACCTTTGTTGGCAAAGTAGTGTCTTTGCTTTTTAATATGCTATCTAGGTTGGTCCTAACTTTCCTTCCAAGGAGCATGCGTCTTTTAATTTCATGGCTTCAATTAGCATCTGCAGTGATCTTGGAGCCCAAAAAAATGAAGTCTGACACTGTTTCCACTGTTTTCCCATCTATCGGCCATGAAGACCAGATGCTCTGACCTTAGTTTTCTGAATGTTGAGCTTTAAGCCAACTTTTCACTCGCCTCTCATACTTTCATCAGGAGGCTTTTTAGTTCCTCTTCACTTTCTGCCATAAGGGTGGTAACATCTGCATATCTGAGGTTATTGATATTTCTCCCAGCAATCTTGATTTAAGCTTGTGCTTCT
Organism: Cephalophus harveyi; assembly: GCA_006410635.1. NCBI lineage: Eukaryota > Metazoa > Chordata > Mammalia > Artiodactyla > Bovidae > Cephalophus > Cephalophus harveyi. Next base: position 185,354 of record SJYT01016440.1, on the reverse strand, counting down.
TCCAGCCCAGAGTTTCTCATGATGTACTCTGCATATAAGTTAAAGAAGCAGGGTGACAATATACAGCCTTGATGTACTCCTTTTCCTGTTTAGAACCAGTCTGTTGTTCCATGTCCCGTTCTAACTGTTGCTTCCTGACCTGCATATAGGTTTCTCAAGAGGCAGGTCAGGAGGTCTGGTATTCCCATCTCTTTCAGAATTTTCCACAGTTTATTCTGATCCACACAGTCAAAGGCTTTGGCATAGTCAATAAAGCAGAAATAGATGTTTTTCTGGAACTCTATTGCTTTTTCCATGATCCAGCGGATATTGGCAATTTGATCTCTGGTTCCTCTGCCTTTTCTAAAGCCAGCTTGAACATCGGGAAGTTGACGGTTCACGTTTTGCTGAAGCCTGGCTTGGAGAATTTTGAGCATTACTTTACTAGCATGTGAGATGGGTGCAATTGTGTGGTAGTTTCAGCATTCTTTGGCATTGCCTTTCTTTGGGATTGGAATGAAACTGACCTTTTCCATTCCTGTGGCCACTGCTGAGTTTTCCAAATTTGCTGGTATATTGAGTGCAGAACTTTCACAGCATCATCTTTCAGGATTTGAAATAGCTCAACTGGAATTCCATCACCTCCACTAGCTTTGTTCATAGTGATGCTAAGGCTCACTTGACTTCACATTCCAGGATGTCTGGCTCTAGGTGAGTGGTCAAACCATCCTGATTATCTTGGTTGTGAAGATCTTTTTTTGTACAGTTCTTCTGTGTATTCTTGCCATCTCTTCCTAATATCTTCTGCTTCTGTTAGTTCCATACCATTTGTGTCCTCTATTGAGATCATCTTTGCATGAAATGTTCCCTTAGTATCTCTAATTTTCTTGAAGAGATCTCTAGTCTTTCCCATTCTGTTGTTTTCCTCTATTACTTTGCATTGATCGCTGAGGAAGCCTTTCTTATCTCTTCTTGCTATTCTTTGGAACTCTGCATTCAGATGCTTATATCTTTCCTTTTCCCCTTTGCTTTTCACTTCTCTTCTTTTCACAGCTATGTGTAAGGCCTCCCCAGACAGCCATTTTACTTTTTTACATTTCTTTTTCTTGGGGATGGTCTTGATCCCTGTCTCCTGTAGAATGTCATGAACCTCTGTCCATAGTTCATCAGGCACCCTGTCTATCAGATCTAGTCCCTTAAATCTATCTCTTACTTCCACTGTATACTCATAAGGGATTTGATTTAGGTCATACAGGAATGGTCTAGTTGTTTTCCCTACTTTCTTTAAGTCTGAGTTTGGCAATAAGGAGTTCATCATCTGAGCCACAGTCAACTCCTGGGCTTGTTTTTGCTGACTCTATAGAGCTTCTCCATCTTTGGCTACAAAGAATGTAGTCCATCTGATTTCAGTGATGACCATCTGGTGATGTCCATGTGTAGAGTCTTCTCTTGTGTTGTTGGAAGAGGGTGTTTGCTATGACCAGTGTGTTCCTTTAGCAAAACTCTATTAGCCTTTGCCCTGCTTCATTCCGTATTCTGAGGCCAAATTTGCCTATTACTCCAGGTGTTTCTTGACTTCCTACTTTTGCATTCCAGTCCCCTATAATGAAAAGGACATCTTTTGGGGGTGTTAGTTCTAGAATGTCTTGTAGGTCTTCATAGAACCGTTCAACTTCAGCTTCTTCAGCATTACTGGTTGGGGCATACGCTTGGATTACCATAATATTGAATGGTTTCCCTTGGAATTGAACAGAGATCATTCTGTCGTTTTTGAGATTGCATCCAAGTACTGCATTTCAGACTCTTTTGTTGACCATGATGGCTATTCCATTTCTCCTAAGGGATTCCTGCCCACAGTAGTAGATATAATGGTCATCTGAGTTAAATTCACCCATTCCAGTCCATTTTAGTTGGCTGATTCCTAGAATGTCAACGTTCACTCTTGCCATCTCCTGTTTGACTGCTTCCAATTTACCTTGATTCATGAACCTAACATTCCAGGTTCCTATGCAATATTGCTCTTTACAGCATTGGACCTTGCTTCTATCACCAGTCACATCGACAACTGGGTATTGTTTTTGCTTTGGCTCCATCCTTTCATTCTTTCTGGAGTTATTTCTCCACTGATCTCCAGTAGCATATTGAGCACTTACTGACCTGGGGAGTTCCTCTTTCAGTATCCTATCATTTTGCCTTTTGATGCTGTTCATGGGGTTCTCAATTTACCATAAGACTAGCAATTCTAATTCCAGAAAAATAAATGACCCAATGAGAAAATGGGCAAAAAAACTAAATAGACATTTCTCCAAAGAAGTCATACAGATGGCTAACAAACACATGAAAAAATTTTCAATATCACTCATTATCAGAGCAATGCAAATGAAAACCACAGTGAGGTACTATTTCACGCCAGTCAGAATGGCTGTTAGCCAAAAGTCTACAAGCAATAAATGCTGGAGAGGGTGTGGAGAAAAGGGAACCCTCTTAAACTGTTGGTGGGAATGCAAACTAGTTCTCTCTTCTATGGAGAACAGTGTGGATATTCCTTAAAAAATTGCAAATAGAACTGCCTTATGACCCAGCAATCCCACTGCTGGGCATACACACCGAGAAAACCAGAATTGAAAGAGACACATGTACCCCAATGTTCATTGCAGCACTGTTTATAATAGCCAGGACATAGAAACAACCTAGATGTCCATCAGCAGATGAATGGATAAGAAAGCTGTGGTACATATACACAATGGAGTATTACTCAGCCATTAAAAAGAATACATTTGAATCAGTTCTAATGAGGTGGATGAAACTGGATCCAATTATACAGAGTGAATTAAGCCAGAAAGAAAAACACCAATACAATATACTAACACATATATATGGAATATAGAAAAGTGGTAACGATAACCCTGTATGCGAGACATCAAAAGAGATACAGATGTATAGAACAGTCTTTTGGACTCTGTGGGAGAGGGTGGGATGATTTGGGAGAATGGCACTGAAACATGTATATTATCATATAAGAAATGAATCGCCAGTTCAGGTTCGATGCAGGATACAAGATGCTTGGGGCTGATGCACTGGGATGTCCCAGAGGGATGGTATGGGGTGGGAGGTGGGAAGGGAGTTCAGGATGGGGAACACGTGTACACTTGTGGCAGATTCATGTTGATGTATGGCAAAACCAATACAATATTGTAAAGTAATTAGCCTCCAATTAAAATAAATAAATTTAAATTAAAAAAATAAACAGGTATTTACTGAAAAGAAATGAAAACTTGTTTTCACACAAAAATCTATATGAAAATATTTACAACAGCTTTCCTCAAAAACTAGATTGTCAAAAACTGGAAACAACTCAAATGTCCCTTAACTGGTGATGGCTAAACAAACTAGTACCCTCATATAATGGAATACTAATATTAACATTATAATGAAAGACTAATATGCAATAAAAAGTAACAAAACTATTGATATACATGACAAAATGGATGAATTGCAAACCCATCTTGCTAAGTGAAGAAAGCCAGGCCCAAAGAATACGGCTGAATGGTTTTATTTATATTACATTTGGTAAAAGGCAATACAATGGAGACAAAAAACAAACATATCATGGCTGACAAGGCCTAGGTTTGGCAGGAAGATTTGACTACAAAAAGATAGGATGATATTTTGAGGAATTATGGAGCCATCTAAATCTTGGCTGTGTTTGCCAAACCTCATGAAACTGTACGCTTTTCAAAATTAAGGATTACACTGTTTCTTTGAAACGAGACCCTATAAAATTTCTAAGTTAAAATTTATGGCCCCTGTTTCTTCTAAATTAGTTTTTAATTAGTTGGCGGGTGTTATTTTACATATTTTATCTTCAAATTCAAGTCAGGAAGCTTGATACATAAACATTCAAGCCTGAATTTTTAAAATGAAATTCTAAAATGCAGCATGGATTAGTTATACAATTTTGAATAATATAGTTTATTTATAACAAAAATTCAAATTAAACTCATGAGCTCCCTGTGTTCTAAGTAAATTAATGAAAAAAGACACCAACTTGTTTAATTACAATGGGAAAAAAAAGAAAATCTAATGAGCACTAGTATCTGGAAAATAAAACGAGAATTTTTTCAATAATAAAAGATTAATAGACAAAGGAACTATCTACAGAGTATGGATGTAAATAACGGTTGTACCTCAAGAATTGTACGTAAAACAGAACAGGTAAAGAAATATTACTAATGGAGAAAAAGTAAGAAAATGTAAGATCTGCAGCAATTTCAGTATGAAAGAAACATTACTCATGGAGAAAAAGTAAGAAGATGTAAGATATGGAGTAGTTCAGTGTGAAAGCTGGAGATGTGGGAGTACTCTGCACAGTTGACAAAGACATTTGAGTAGATTACACCTCAGAATAAAGACAAGGGAAAAGAGGTACAAAGGAAAGACCATGTGGTGAAATCTGTGTATTAATAGATATGTGGAAACAGGTAAAGAAGAAAAGGGGAGGAATGTGGCCAAAGTGGGAAGATAACAGCAGGGGTAATTAAAATGTACTCAGCTAGAGACCAAATATAATCTTCTTACATGCCATTTCCCATTTAACCTTTCTGAAAATAAAAGAGAAAATCAAATGACAGGATGTTAGTGATCAGTAGGAATGGAAATTCAATCTGTTTTATCCTAAATCTCATCCTCTCGTTTTTATTACAATTTTTCTGAGTTTATGGATACATTGTTGATCTTCTGTTATATTTATCAACTGATTCTCTCAGAACAACTGGGATATAAGTGTCCACAGGCCACTGAGATGGAGTCATCAGTGATTGCATCCTTTCAATGCTAGCTACTAAGCCCTGAAGTTACCCAGGAACAAGAATACCTGGTATCTCACAGCCGTCAGACTGTAGCCACTCCCTAAGGTGAGTCCTGAGAAAAGGAAGCTCAAGATATGAAAACACAAGAATCTGGCCCCAGACTGCTGAAGTGTATATCAAAAGAATGATTTCAGTGAGCCCAGAGTCTTCTCTTGTAAACATAAACAGAAAAGTGCTAAATTTTTAACTTGGAATATCTGTTTTGTTTTTTTGTTTTAATTCGCAAAAATACTTTTGCTGTTCAGACTACCTGCCCTTTGTTCCAAAGCTTCAATAGAACCTGGCTCCTCTCCCTGCCTCCTCAGAGAAGGTCTCACAGGATCACTTAAAATACTGTCTCTTAGACTTGAAGCATTAAAAGCTCTCACTGAATAAAACATAACTCTCAACTTTTATGTTGTGAATATTTTTTTAAGTCAACACCATAATCCACATAATAGAGAGTTTACTTTTTATTAATAGTGGGAAATTAAACAAATAATATTTTCAGTTCTTAACCATAATTATCTTTTTTCTAATCCAGCAATTAAATACAGACCTTCTTCTTAACTTCAATTGGTTCAAAAACAAACTAAAGAGCAAAAACAAATAACTCTCTCATCTTGTGTCATATGATAAATTAGGGACATATTCAGATGCTTCTTAAAAATCTGTTGTATTTTAGAACATTCTTATCCAAAGCTTCTACCCCTCTCTTCTAGGAGCTAGTGGATTCAGAAGAATGATGGTTTTGTTGGGGTAAAAAACAACTTTAAAGAATGAGATTCATGAATCATTTTTGAGTTCTCAACTTGTTAAACATGTAAAAGAATGAGTGAGGAATATGAAAGACAGCTTGATGAGTTCAACTTTATGTCTCAACATACAGAGAAACAGAGAAGGTATTTGTTTGAGGTAAGAGAAGTTACTAAGTAGCATGTCAAGACTCTGAGGCAATTAAATTCAAGAAATCCCAGATAACTAATCCCACTGCTCACCCCCTACCTTTATAGGAAATTGAATAGAAAGAAACATATTTTCTTGTAATGATCTTTCACTTTAACAAACATTTATTAAATCTTTGAATATGGAAGGCAAGCACGATTTCTGATCTCTGATTCTCTTTTATTATAATTTATTATCATTGATTCATAAGAAAATAATGCAATTTTAATCAAATTTAAATTTAAAATAACAGTGGAAGTTAGAAATAGATTTAAAGGCCTAGATCTGATAGATAGAGTGCTTGATGAACTATGGAATGAGGTTCGTGACATTGTACGGGAGACAGGGATCAAGACCATCCCCATGGAAAAGAAATGCAAAAAAGCAAAATGGCTGTCTGGGGAGGCCTTACAAATAGCTGTGAAAAGAAGAGAGGCCAAAAGGCAAGGAATGAACCGTGAACTCCCTGATGTTCAAGCTGGCTTTAGAAAAGGCAGAGGAACCAGAGATCAAATTGCCAACATCCGCTGGATCATGGAAAAAGCAAGAGAGTTCCAGAAAAACATCTATTTCTGCTTCATTGATTATGCCAAAGCCTTTGACTGTGTGGATCACAATAAACTGTGGGAAATTCTGAAAGAGATGGGAATACCAGACCACCTAACCTGCCTCTTGAGAAATCTGTATGCAGGTCAGGAAGCAACAGTTAGAACTGGACATGGAACAACAGACTGGTTCTAAACAGGAAAAGGAGTACGTCAAGGCTGTATATTGTCACCCTGCTTCTTTAACTTATATGCAGAGTACATCATGAGAAACGCTGGACTGGAGGAAACACAAGCTGGAATCAAGATTGCCGGGAGAAATATCAATAACCTCAGATATGCAGATGACACCACCGTTATGGCAGAAAGTGAAGAGGAGCTAAAAGGCCTCTTGATGAAAGTGAAAGAGGAGAGAGAAAAAGTTGGCTTGAAGCTCAACATTCAGAAGACAAAGATCATGGCATCCGGTCCCATCATTTCATAATAAATAGATGGGGAGACAGTGGAAACAGTGTCAGACTTTATTTTTGGGGGCTCCAAGATCACTGCAGATGGTGACCGCAGCCATGAAATTAAAAGATGCTTACTCCTTGGAAGAAAAGCTATGACCAACCTAAATAGCACATTGAAAAGCAAAGACATTACTTGGCCAACAAAAGTCTGTCTAGTCAAAGCTATGTTTTTTCCAGTGGTCATGTATGGATGTGAGAGTTGGACTGTGAAGAAAGCTGAGCACCGAAGAATTGATGCTTTAGAACTGTGGTGTTGGAGAAGACTCTTGAGAATCCCTTGGACTGCAAAAAGATCCAACCAGTCCATTCTGAAGATCAGCCCTGGGATTTCTTTGGGTGGCATGAGGCTAAATCTGAAACTCCAGTACTTCGGCCACCTCATGCGAAGAGTTGATTCATTGGAAAAGACTCTGATGCTGGGAGGGATTGGGGGCAGGAGGAGAATGGGACGACAGAGGATGAGATGGCTGGATGGCATCACTGACTCGATGAACATGAGTTTTAGTGAACTCTGCGAGTTGGTGATGGACAGGGAGGCCTGGCGTGCTGCGAATCATGGGGTCGCAAAGAGTTGGATACGACTGAGCGACTGAACTGAAATGAGGGTCATATAGGAGAAGGCAATGGCAACCCACTCCAGTACTCTTGCCTGGAAAATCCCATGGACGGAGGAGCCTGGTAGGCTGCAGTCCATGGGGTCACTAAATCGGACACGACTGAGCGACTTCACTTTCACTTTTCACTTCTATGCATTGGAGAAGGAAATGGCAATCCACTCCAGTGTTCTTGCTTGGAGAATCCCAGGGACGGAGGAGCCAGGCGGGCTGCCGTCTATGGGGTCACACAGAATCTGACAGGACTGAAGTGACTTAACAACAGCAGCAGCAGGGACATATATGTAAATACACAATTAATTGTCTTTGTTTTAAATAACTAAGTTTAATTTCTGAAACTCACAAATTCTATTGAAGTAATAGTTCTCCCTAATAAAATGAAACGATGAAATATTTTAGTTTTTTTAAAAGAAGATACTTATAATAATAAATGTCAACCCACTCCAGTATTCTTGCCTGGAGAATCCCATGGACAGAGGAACGTGGCAGGCCATGGTCCATAGTGTCGCAGAGAGTCAAACAGGACTGAAGCGAATAATCTTTCACTTGAACAATTTTTATTAAATGTTTAAAACAAAAAGTACATTGATTCCTCTCCTCTGACTCTTTATGACCCTGTGGACTGTAGCCTGCCAGGCTCCACTGTCCGTAGAGTTCTCCAGGCAAGAATACTGGAGAGGGTTGCCATTTCCTTCTCCAGGGAATCTTCCTGACCCAGGGATCAAACTTGAGTCTCCTGCATTGCAGGCAGATTCTTTACCCTCTGAGCCTCTAGGGAAGCCCCAATAAAATTATAACATTAATCAAAGTTAAAATAACTGTTTTAGATCTTTAGAGCATAGAACATACAAATAACTGCATATTTTTATCATTAAGCCAATTATTATATAACTACATATTTATAAATGAAGAAACATGCACACAAAATTGAATTAGCAGGGTGGCTCAGAGGTTAAAGCTTTTGCCTGGAATGCAGGAGACCTGGGTTTGATCCCTGGGTTGGGAAGATCCCCTGGAGAAGGAAATGGCAACCCACTCCAGTACTCTTGCCTGGAGAATCCCATGGAGGGAGGAGCCTGGTAGGCTACAGCCCATGGGGTCACCAAGAGTCGGACACGACTGAGTGACTTCACTTCACACCTAGATTTATTCTATTGGAAATTAAACACTAATGCTTTCTCTAAAATCCAAAAATTAATATTTTCCAATAATGTCCTATATAAAGCATATTCTTGACAAAAAGCAGCATTTAACAGGTGGCACACAGAAAACTAATTCAATAAGAATTCAATCTGGGCACATATAATTACATATGTATATTACAACATACACATTACAAATGTATAATCATATATAAGAAATCAACCCTCAATGTTCATTGGAAGGACGGATGCTGAAGCTGAAGCTCCAATACTTTGGCCATCTGATGTGAAGAACTGACTCATTGGAAAGAACCTGATGCTGGGAAAGATTGAATGCTGGAGGAAAGGGCAGACAACAGAGGATGAGATGGTTGGATGGCATCATCAACTCAATGGACGTGAGTCTGAGCAAACTCTGAGAGATGGTGAAGGACAGGAAACCCTGGTGTGCTGTAGTTCACGAGGTCACAAAGAGTCAGACACTACTTCCAAACTGAACAACAAGGCAATCAGACTCCTTTAGAAGACCCTGAAAGAGCCACAATATCAATAACAAGTGATACCGCCAGAGAAATGACTGAGTGCCAGGCATTTCTTGTAGCTTTACACATATTTTGTCTGCAAAATAGTACATGGGGGAAGTACACCCTTATCATCTCTGGGCAACTGAGGTTCAGAGAGGCTTAGTAACTAGTCCAAGGTCACACAGCTGAGAGCAAATTGAACTTGGGCATTCTGGCTTCATAACCTCTAATCTTCGGAGAAGGCAATGGCACCCCACTCCAGTACTCTTGCCTAGAAAATCCCATGGATGGAGGAGCCTGGTAGGCTGCAGTCCATGGGGTCGCTAGAAGTCGGATGCGACTGAGCGACTTCACTTTCACTTTTCGCTTTCACACAATGGAGAAGGAAATGGCAACCCACTCCAGTGTTCTTGCCTGGAGAATCCCAGGGACAGGGGAGCCTGTTGGGCTCCTGTCTATGGGGTCGCACAGAGTCGGACACGACTGAAGCGACTTAGCAGTAGCAGCAGCAGCAGCAGCAGCAACCTCTAATCTTAGCCACAAAGTGATGTTCTCCTCTTCATTTAGCCAGGCAACCTCTGAGGTTTTCTGTTCCAAGGCCTCTGTCTTCAGCTTTATACACAGTTCAGTTCAGTTCAGTCCAGTCACTCAGTCGTGTCCAACTCTTTGCTATCCCATGAACCGCAGCACGCCAGGCCTCCCTGTCCATCACCACCTCCTGGGGTCCACCCAAACCCATGTCCATCGAGTTGGTGATGCCATATAATCATCTCATCTTCTGTCCTCCCCTTCTCCTCCTGCCCTCAATCTTTCCCAGCATTAGGGTCTTTTCAGATGAGTCAGCTCTTCACATCAGGTGGCCAAAGTATTGGAGTTTCAGCTTTAACATCAGTCCTTTCAATGAATACCCAGGACTGATCTCCTTTACAATGGACTGGTTGGATCTCCTTGCAGTCCAAGGGAATCTTAAGAGTCTTCTCCAACACTGCAGTTCAAAAGCATCAATTCTTCGGCACTCAGCTTTCTTCACATCCATACATGACCACTGGAAAAACCATAGCCTTGACTAGACGGACCTTAGTCAGCAAAGTAATGTCTCTGCTTTTGAGTATGCTATCTAGGTTGGTCATAACTTTTCTTCCAAGGAGTAACCATCTTTTAATTTCATGGCTGAAATCACCATCTGCAGTGATTTTGGAGCTCAGAAAAATAAAGTTATAAACAGAGAAAGGTTAAATGCCAAATTCAGGAATCAATATACCTAGGATTAAATTCAGTTCTGTAGCGATTTCTCTGGTGGTCCATTGGTTAAGACTCCACGCTTTCACTGAAGGAAGACCCAGTTTGATCTCTGGTCAAGGAACTAAGACCCCACATGCTGCATGCCAAAAATATTTTAAAAAAAAATTTTTTTTTTTACTTCTATAGCAACCAACTCAGCTATGTGATTGCAGTATTTTACTTAACTTCTGCAGTCTTCAATTTTCTCATCTATGAAATGGGACTAATAATAATCCCCATCTTGTCAGGTAAGCTCTGAAGGAAGATTAGATAAGATGGTGCAGAGATGCCTGCTGTTCACTAAGTGTGCTAAGGAGGATGATGCTGATGCTAACATTTGCTAGGAATAAGTTTTGCAGCTTTTTTGTTGTTCAGTTGCTCAGTCATGTCCAACTCTTTGAGACCCCGTCGATTGCAGGACACCAGGCTTCCCTGTCCTTCACTGTCTTCCAGAATTTGCTCAAACTCATGTCCATTGAGTCAATGATGCCATCCAAACATCTCATCTTCTGTTGCCTCTTTCTCCTCTTGCCCTTTCCCAACATCAGGATCTTTTCCAAAGAGTCGGCTCTTGGCATCAGGTAGCCAAAGTATTATTTTGATATATAAGAAATTAAAATATCTTTTTAAAGCATATTTTTGATGCTCTAATAATCTAATCTGATTATTCCAGATTCTTAATGCTGGCATAACATTGATAATAAGCCACTAGCACTAATGCTGTCATCAGAATGGAAGGTGACCTTAGTTTGGGACTGTGTTCTAAAGTCCCTGTCGTTCCAGGTTTAACCACTTAATTGAGGATTCGGGAAAACTCTTGAGAGTTTCAAGGAAGGGACTAGCACTGCATAAGCATTTGGAGGGTCTGGGACAATCACTGTTTACCATCTGCTTGGTAGTACTCTAGCATTTGTCGATCATAATGCCCATTCTGTTGTATAGTATTTGAACATTGGCCTTGCCATAACATGTAGTATAGTAACAGCCTCATCAATTTTCTGCCTTATTTGTGATATTCTTCCCACTCCTTTTTTCCCAACTGTACACAAAATATACTCCTTTTCCCTATCCATAACATTCACCCATGTCTTCTTCACCTGCTTCTAAACCTGAGATGATGTGATTCGACCCTTGGAGCATTTTGTTGTTTTGTTGTTGTTGTTGTTTAGTCATTGAGTCATGTCCAACTCTTTGCAGCCCCATGGATTGTAGTCTGTTAGGCTCTTCTCTTCATGGAATTTTCCAGGCAAGAATACTGGGGTAGGTTGCCATTTCCTACTCCAAGGTACACCTTGACAATTACTTTAGACCCAAACAGCACATTTCTCATAAGCTTGTTTTGTTGAAAATGCATCTTTTACACTCTTTTCTACTCAAAATTTTCCTCTTCACTTCAAGTGGTTTACAGTAAGCACAAATTTTATTTGTTATTCATGTTTGTAGGGAACCACTGATCTGCAGTGTGGTTCATGTTGATAATGCTGTCTTAAAGTACCACATCTGTTTTTTGAGAATGTCCTTTTAAATATGTGATATTAAAAGCAAACCAAACAGATTAAGTGATTTATTTTCACACTGTCTCTCACAACTTAATTTGACCCCTGTATTTTTGTGCTTTTTTCTCTTCCTCCTCATGGTGGTTTTATCCACTTTCTGACCCCCACAGATTTACCATTAGTGTCATATGATATAATTATTATTTATCTGTGAATTTAAGAATTGCATCTTATGTCTCATTAATATCCTTTTCACCACCTACTGTCGTTGAACTGGTACTCATTTAAGAGCAAATGATTGATTTTATAGTACAAATACTGTAACATGTAGTTTTCTCTTTATCAAGCAGTAGATCTATAGATTTCTTAAACTCAGTATCAGGGTTCTTGGTTTATAACAAATAAATAATGTGACATGCCAAATTATGACATAAGTGATGAAATTGCCCCATAAGAATTCATGTTCTCCCAGTTGAGAGGCTGTACCATTAAATATCACAATGAAGATCAGAATAAAAAGTCACATGGCTCAAGTTATTCATTCAGCAAAGGCATTCCCTCCTCCTTCCATCTTGCCTCACTGCCTTGCTAACCACACAAGCTTTTCTGACAAAGTATAGATGCCCTTATATAAGCAGGCTTGGTATCAGTTGAGAGAGCTCAATCAGATAAAGTGACAGATAGCTTTCATGCACTGGAGTCAAGAAAGCCTCTCACCATTCTCAGCAGGATGCTCGTGACTGTGGTGTCCCTAACGTAGCTGATTATAAATGCAGCTGGAAAGTCATTCAGCAGCAGAAACAAGATCACAATAGAGTGAAAAGGGCACTCTAGAGTAATATGGAGTCTGAGATTCATTTTCTTATTACTATTCTTCAATACTTCAAATCGCATACCTAATTTATTAGGTCTATGAGTCTGAACAACTTATTATTTGCCTTATTTTGTTCTCTTTGATTATAAATATGTAGCATGCTATCACATTCTTAGTGAAAAGCAACAATTTTCTATTTATAAAGAGGGCCTCTGTTATCAAGTGTTAATAAATTACACAAGAGTAAGATTCAAGATTAGGATTGTTGGCAATCATAACTCGTTGGTGCTGAAATTAAAACTACGATAATGCAAGTAGGTCCCTCTCATATGAAATGTCTTCCAGGTAGGATGAGATTTTTCTCATTGCCAAGTGAAACTTATAACAGAGTAATCTGAACACATTCTTTGTTTACTCATTGAAATTTGTTCTGTAGCAGGATAAATTTTCTGAAGCAATGTTAATATGTGTGTGGGGGGGGGAGTTATGTCATATCTAAAATTAATTCTACAAGTTGCTTCAGGTTAATTTAGGCATTGTTTTTTCCCCTAAGGACTAAGAATAGAGAAAACCCCATGAAGTCTAAATTAGAAAGGTAAGAAAATATTCTTATATTTCCTACAGTGTATTAAGTGAGTGTTCCAAATGGAAGAATTAAAATTATTTTTTAATTATCAGGAGAGACAAAAACAAAGGGTCAAAGTCACTGTCATGTCTGACTCTTTGCAACTCCATGGGCTGTAGCCCGCCAGGCTCTTCTGTCCATGGAATTGTCCAGGCAAGAATACTGGAATGGGAAGTCATTCCCTTCTCCACGGGATTTTCCCAACTCATGGATCAAACCCAGGCTTCCTGCACGGCAGGAGGATTCTTTACCATCTGAGTCACCAGGGAAGCCCAGCAAAGAATCATTATTGAGAAATAATGACTAAACACTTGTAAAACTGAATCCTCCACTTTGTCCACCCTGAGGTGTGATCGGTATTTCTGTATTTCTGTGTAATCAGTTCAGAAATCGTTAAGTCATGTACAACTCTTTCTTCTTCTTCTCATACTCACCCATCACCTAAATTGCTGCCATGTCATGTAATTTCTCTCTTGTTTAGGAATCCATTTCACTTATTCCCTCATCCAACTAGGTTTATACTGTCTTTTTTGCTCTTGACGTTTTCCTTACCTCCAAATTACCTTATGTACTTCTAAAAATCAAATCATGTCATGCAGTTTCAAATTTTCTATTTGCCTTCCAGATCAACCTTCTTAGATTGACAAATAAGCCTTTTATAACCAGGCCTTTGTTTTGTAATTCAACCATCTTCACACAATCAACACACTGCTACCATAATTTCTCTGCCAGGCCCAACACACACAAACTCTTTTCTGGATATATTAGACTCCTTAAAATTTCCTGACTATGCCAGGAGCTCCTAATTTCATGAACTATTTTTCTGTCCTATTGATTAACATTGATTAACCTCCTCCCTCTCTTGTTGACTATCTAATCCTTTTGGTACTTCCCCCACCGCATAGAACCATTCTTTTTTTTGTTTGTTTGTGTTTTTAATTTTATTTTTACTTTATTTTACTTTACAATACTGTATTGGTTTTGCCATACATTGACATGAATCTGCCATGGGTGTATATGAGCTCCCAACCCTGAATCCCCCTCCCATCTCCCACCCCATATCATCTCTCTGGATCATCCCCGTGCACCAGCCCCAAGCATCCTGTATCCTGTATCGAACATAGGCTGGCGCTTCGTTTCTTACATGGTAGTATACATGTTTCAATGCCATTCTCCCACATCATCCCACCCTCTCCCTCTCCCTCAGAGTCCAAAAGTCCATTCTATACATCTGTGTCTCTTTTGCTGTCTTGCATACAGGGTCATCATTGCCATCTTTCTAAATTCCATATATATGTGTCCGTATACTGTATTGGTGTTTTTCTTTCTGGTTTACTTCACTCTGTATAATAGGCTCCAGTTTCATCCATCTCATTAGAACTGATTCAAATGTATTCTTTTTAATGGCTGAGTAATACTGCATTGTGTATATGTACTACAGCTTTCTTATCCATTCGTCTGCTGATGGACATCTAGGTTGTTTCCATGTCCTGGCTATTATAAACAGTGCTGCAATGAACATTGGGGTACATGTGTCTCTTTCAATTCTGGTTTCCTCGGTGTGTATGCCCAGCAGTGGNGCTGAGTAATACTCCATTGTGTATATGTACCACAGCTTTCTTATCCATTCATCTGCTGATGGACATCTAGGTTGTTTCCATGTCCTGGCTATTATAAACAGTGCTGCAATGAACATTGGGGTACATGTGTCTCTTTCAATTCTGGTTTTCTCGGTGTGCATGCCCAGCAGTGGGATTGCTGGGTCATAAGGCAGTTCTATTTGCAGTTTTTTAAGGAATCTCCACACTGTTCTCCATAGTGGCTGTGCTAGTGTGCATTCCCACCAACAGTGTAAGAGGAGAACCATTCATTTTTAACCTGGAT
Source organism: Cephalophus harveyi (assembly GCA_006410635.1). Lineage (NCBI taxonomy): Eukaryota > Metazoa > Chordata > Mammalia > Artiodactyla > Bovidae > Cephalophus > Cephalophus harveyi. Next base: position 170,146 of record SJYT01016440.1, on the reverse strand, counting down.
TTAGATGCCCTATCTCCAGGAAACCATCTCTGTACAAACCTTAATCATGGCCTTTATCACATATCATTTCACCTGTTTCCATGACTGACTTCATAAACTTTAAGAACGCTGATGTTAAGAAATTGACATTATTTGAGTTTGTATTTTAACACTTCAGTTCAGTTCAGTCGCTCAGTCGTGTCTGACTCTTTGCGACCCCATGAATCGCAGCACGCCAGGCCTCTCTGTTCATTACCATCTCTTGCAGTTCACTCAGACTCACATCCATCGAGTCAGTGATGCCATCGAGCCATCTCATCCTCTGTCGTCTCCTTCTCCTCCTGCCCCCAATCCCTCCCAGCATCAGAGTCTTTTCCAATGAGTCAACTCTTCGCATGGCAATCCACTCCAGTACTCTTGCCTGGAGAGTGCTGTGGATGGAGGGGCCTGGTGGGCTGCAGTCCATGGGGTCGCTAAGAGTTGAATACGACTGAGCAACTTCACTTTCACTTTTCACTTTCATGCACTGGAGAAGGAAATGGCAACCCACTCCATTGTTCTTGCCTGAAGAATCCCAGGGACAGGGGAGCCTGGTGGCCTGCCGTCTATGGGGTCTCACAGAGTTGGACACGACTGAAGCGACTTAGCAGCAGCAGCAGCAGCAAGCACAAGGATGCAAAATAGATAAAAATACATTTGTACTGAATTTAGGAATGAAAAAATTTATTCATTCATTTAACAAATATATATTAATTGACTACCATATTCCAAGAACTTATCTATGCCCCCAAAATAAAATGAGCAAAAGGAAAACAAAGTCTCCACATTTTTGGAACTTTTACTTTATTAAGGAAGTGAAAGAGGAGAGTGAAAAAGTTGGCTTAAAGCTCAACATTCAGAAAACGAAGATCATGGCATCCGGTCCCATCACTTCATGGGAAATAGATGGGAAAACAGTGGAAACAGTGTCAGACTTTATTTTGGGGGGCTCCAAAATCACTGCAGATGGTGACTGCAGCCATGAAATTAAAAGATGCTTACTCCTTGGAAGAAAAGTTATGACCAACCTAGATAGTATATTCAAAAGCAGAGACATAACTTTGCCAACAAAGGTCCGTCTAGTCAAGGCTATAGTTTTTCCTGTGGTCATGTATGGATGTGAGAGTTGGACTGGGAAGAAGGCTGAGCGCCGAAGAATTGATGCTTTTGAACTCTGGTGTTGGAGAAGACTCTTGAGAGTCCCTTGGACTGCAAGGAGATCCAACCAGTCCATTCTGAAGGAGATCAACCCTGGGATTTCTTTGGAAGGAATGATGCTAAAGCTGAAACTCCAGTACTTTGGCCACCTCATGCGAAGAGTTGATTCATTGGAAAAGACTGTGATGCTGGGAGGGATTGGGGGCAGGAGGAGAAGGGAACGACTGAGGATGAGATGGCTGGATGGCATCATGGACTTGATGGACGTGAGTCTGAGTGAAGTCCGGGAGATGGTGATGAACAGGGAGGCCTGGCGTGCTGTGATTCATGGGGTCACAAAGAGTCGGACACGCCTGAGTGACTGAACTGAACTGAAGAAAAGATAGAAATAACCATTAAATATGAGATTTCAAATAGGGTAAGATAAACAAAAAAATAAAATCTTGAAGTCTTAAATACAGATATTAAATAAGTGCATATTAAATTTAATATCCATAGCTTAGTTGGTAAAGAATCTGCCCGCAATGCAGAAGACATCAGTTCAATTCCTGGGTTGGAAAGATCCTAGAGAAGGGATAGGCTACCCACTCCAGGTTCAGACCTGGAGAATTCCATGAACTATACAGTCCATGGGGTCACAAAGAGTTGGACACAACTGAGCAAATTTCACTTCTCATTTTTTAAGATAATTCCGTTTTTAAGATGATAATGTGCTCATTGATTTATCCACTTTTTAGAATTCTTTGTAATTAGGTATGTCCATTTGATGCAGTCCTAACCATGAGCTCAGGTGTCTGGATGGGCCAGCTGTGGTTGTTTTTCTTTTTGCCTCCTTTTCTTTACCTATCCTCCCACCTGGAAAGTGGAACAGATGGTTTTCAACCAAGGGCTCCGCTTGAGGCTCAGCTGGTAAGGGATCCACCTGCAATGCAGGATACCTGGGTTCTATCCCTGGGTTGGTAAGATCCCCTGGAGAAGAGAAAGGCTACCCACTCCAGTATTCTGGCCTGGATAATTCGATGGACTGTATAATCCATGGGGTCGCAAAGAGTCGGACACGACTGAGCGACTTTCACTTCACTTCACTTCAAGAATGCAAAGTAGGAAGAGAAGAGCCTAGTTCTTAAATAGAAGTACCACACAAGGCTCGTCTGACTCTAGGTTCCATGTCAGATAGGAAAAACAAATTAACAAGCAGCCATGTATTAAGCCACTTAGTTAGGTTCCTGTTAAGTGTACGCCAGTGAACTGTAATTGATATGGTGGTAGCTGTTCAGTTGCTAAGTCCTGTCCAACTCTGCGATCCCATGGACTGCAGTATGCCAGGCTCCTCTGTCATCTACTATCTCCCAGAGTTTGCTCAAATTCATGTCCATTGAGTTGGTGATACCATCCAACCATCTCATCCTCTGTTGCTCCCTTTTCTTCTTGACCTCAGTCTTTACCAGCATCAGGGTCTTTTCCATTGAGTGGATTCTTTTCATCAGGTGGCCAAAGTATTGAAGTTTCAGCTGCAGCATCAGGCCTTCCAGTGAATATTCAAGGTTGATTTCCTTTAGAATAGACTGGTTGGATCTCCTTACTATCCAAGGGGCTCTCAAGCCTCTTCTCCAGCACCACAATTTGAAAGCATCAATTCTTCAGCACTCAATCTTCTTTATGGTCCACCTCTCACATTCACACATGACTACTGGGAAAACCATATCATTGGCTAAATGTACTTCTGTCTGCAGAGTGATGTCCCTGCTTTTTAATATGCTCTCTAGGTTTATCAGAGAATAGAAGGCATTTTCTTCCAAGGAGCAAGTGTCTTCTAATTTCATGGTTGCAGTCACCATGTGCAGTGATTTTAGAGACCAAGAAAATAAAATCTGTCACTGCTTCTACTTTTTCCCCATCCATTTGCCATGAAGTTATGGGACCAGATGCCATGATCTTAGTTTTGGGGTTTTCTTTTTTTTTTTTCTTTAATATTGAGTTTCAAGCCATTTTTTTCACACTCTTCTTTCAATCTTATCAAGAAACTCTTTAGTTCCTCTTCACTTTTTGCCATTAGAGTGGCATTATTTGCATATCTAAGGTTGTTGGTATTTCTCTTGACAAGCTTGATTCATCTAGCCTAACATTTTGCATGATGAAGTCTGTATGTAAGTTAAATAAACAATATACAGACTTAAGCACTCCTTTCCCAATTTGGAACCAGTTGGTTGCTCCATGTCCACTTCTAGCTGTTACTTACTGACCTGCATACAGGTTTCTCAGGAGACAGGAAAGCGGTCTGGTAATCCTATCTCTTTAAAAATTTTCCACTTCGTTGTGATTCACACAAACGCTTTAGTGTAATCAATGAAGTGGAAGTAGATATTTTTCTGGAATTCCCTTGCTTTCTCTATGTTCTAGTAAGTGTTGGCAATTTGATCTTTGGTTCCTCTATCTCTTTGAAACCCAGTTTGTACATCTGGAAGTTCTTGGTTCACATACTATTGAAGCCTAGCTTGAAGGATTTTGAGTATAATCTTGCTAGCATGTGAAATGAGTACAACTGTGTGGTGTTTTCTACATTCTTTGGTATTGCCCCTCTTTGGAATTGGAATGGAAACTGACCTTTTCCAGTCCTTTGGCCTCTGGTGAGTTTTCCAAATGTGCTGACATCCTGAGTGCAGCACTTAAACAGCATCATCTTTTTGGATTTTAAATAACTCAGCTGGAATTCCATCTCCTCCATTAGCTTTGTTTGTAGTACTGCTTCCTAATGCCCGCTTGATATCACAGTCTAGGATGTCCAGCTCTAGGTGAGTGACCACACCATTGTGGTTATCCTGGTCATTAAGATCTTTTTGTATAGTTATTCTGTGTATTCTTTCCACCTCTTCTTAACATCTTCTTCCTCTGTTATGTCTTTTCTGTCCTTTATTGTGCCCATCCTTGCTTGAAAGATTCCCTTGATATTTCCAATTTTCTTCAGGAGAGCGCTAGTGTTTCTCCCTCTATTTCTTTCCTCTATTTCTTTGTATTGTTCATTTAATAAGGCCCATTTAGGATGTGGTTATTATTCAAATATAAATAACATACCTGAAAAATATACTCACATGCTTCAGAGAATCAGAAACTAATGTGAGACATTTTACCATTATGAAAATGTACCAGTATTGTTTATAATTTTTTGTTAAACATTATATTTTGTATCTACATAGCAAGATTTTAGATTTTAGAGACAGAAAAATATGTATTAATTATGATTTCAATTCTAATTAAATGAGGTCTTATAGTTGCATAATATTGACATTAACATGTTCCTGATTATAAAAAGTACAGTAAACAATGACACAATTAAAAGTCTTATAGAAGTTTGGAGATAGAAAATGTATCACTTAAGAATAGAAGGCATGACATAAAAAACAATGAAATATTGCTCTTTGCTGTAACATGGATGGACCTAGAGATTATCACACTAAGCAAGGCAATTCAGACAGAGAAAGGCAAATATTGTATATCACTTATATGTGTAATGTAAAAAGCAATGCAGATGAATTTATTTACAAAACAGAAACAGACTCACAGAAATATAAAATAAGCAAGGTGGGAAATGAAGATGTGGGGGGAGGATAAATTAGGAGTGTGGGATTGACAGTGACAGATATATGATACTATACATAAGATAGATAAACAACAAAATTTACTGTTTAGCATGAGAATTATATTCAATATAGCAAACTATAATGGAAAAGAATCTGAAAAATGCATATAAATGTATATATTTTTGTGTGTATATATGTGTGTGTATGTGAATCACTTTGTTATAGTCCTGAAAGTAACACAATATTATAAATCAACTGCAGTTCAATTTTAAAAAATCAATTTTAATAAATCTCTATGTAACTTTTTAAAAAGAGCAGAAAGTATGAAACTCGTGATTTTCTTAGTAGGGGGTGGTTAGATAGGGACTAATATTAGTAGAGTCAGCAAAGGCACAATGTCATGAAGATCAATAAGGTATTTTTGCCTTCCAGACACTTTTAGCTCATTGATTGTCTAATAATGGTAATTTCAATATTAGAGTTTTATTTCTTCACCCTCTGACTCTAATATTTAAAATGGAAATGACATTTAAAATTAACCTAAGTACGTTAATACTTAAGTTTTCATTAACGCTTTTATATTTAATAGGAATAAATTCATCAGATTCTCTTTAGGCAGCTGGGAGTGTGTTTGTGTGTGTATGTGTGTGTGTGTGTGTGTGTGTGTGTGTGGTGCATGTGCCCATGTGACTATATGATTTGATGTGGAGACTATGGTCCAGATAAGAGGAAAGACAACAAGCAAAAGGACTTATATTCCCAAATTATATTTGTATGTGATATTCTTGCTGTAATTATGCAAGATTAAACAAAAAATTATAAAACTTACATTTTATTGTTTCTTGAAACAAACACCATGAGTTCAGCCTTCCTAGAAAGTGGGAGCAGAACAATTCTCACAGGGGTGTAGGAGCTGTCTCCAGACCGAATATTGATACCCTGGCCTGCCGTCTCCAGCAGGGTATTAAGTATCAGCCACCTCAAAGGTTGGCGCCAAACTTCTCTTTCAGTACACCACAAACCAGAATTAATTGCAAATCAATCGAACAAAGTACAACTGATCAGTAAACCAATTAGTAATTTTAGCTGTTCATCCTGTCTTCATTTACGAGGGGGCAAAGTGGGAAATGAAAGTGGTTTTTAGACCACATATAAGAGTCTACTCTTTCCTTCCCTCCCCCTGCTTCCTCACCCACTTCCATTGCAATAATATTCTTATTTAAACCTTGTAGAAAGCATATGCTGCATAAATAGTTTACAGGTAGTCTTTGAATTTCTTCACTTGATTGTGGAAGTATAAATTAGCTTTGACAAATAATTGCTGGAGAAAGTGAAAGTAAATAAGTTTTCCTATGCAAATAGTGCATGTTATAATTTAAAGTCAGTTTGAAAAATCCTTAATTCATATAATATTTTTTCCACAGATTTTGTTATAGGACACTTATCCTTCTCATTAATGACAGGTATATAAAGGTCTCTGATTAAAGAATAAGTGAATATCAGAGGTAAATGTCAGTTATCTGTCCTAAACTTCTTCATGTGAATGACATCTTTTACTTTCACTACCCTTTGGCATATAGATATTATAATATAAACATTGATATGTGACACCATGGCCTGATGCCCACCAGGCTCCTCTGTCCATGGGATTCTCCAGGCAAGAATATTGGAATGGGCTGCCATTCCCTTCTCCAGAAACATTTGTATAAAATTAACCTATATTTATAGCTTCTTCAGTTTCCTTTTAGTCCCAAAGGAATTCATCTTTGCTAATACCTCATATATTACCTGTTACTGATAGAGGTTCATATCATATATGTTGCATAGCCTGCACTCTAATGCTCATTAGGAATATCCTCTTTGTTATTTAATTTTCCTTAACCATTTGGCTAGGTTTACATAAAATTATTCTGCTTGAGAAATACATTTAAGTTACTACTGGCATTCATAGAAGATGATAGGTTTTTAGTCTAGCTCTAGAGAAGTTTTTAAAGAACTATATTGTCTTTTTATGGATTCAGGTCATTGCTAATAATGTCCTGTGAGTACAAATGTCCAAGAAAAGTAGCATTCTATTTATTCTAGTTAAAATAAAAGTAGTTCATTTGAGAACACTTAAAATTCCCACGGAAATTCATCCAGTTTTCTTAGTCACAGTACTCTCAGTTACAATACTCTTCTGTAAGACTCTGTTTTTCAAAAATCAATGATAGAGAAAATCTACATGGCCATCAGGTAGCTTTCATCGCTAGAGAGTAACCTATCCACTTCAAAATTATTTTATTGTACACAGGTCTCCAAAAATAAATATTTCCTATTTCTATAGAAAATTCTAAGGGGAGCAAGTTGTTTTAAGCCAAACAAGTAGTTTGCCTAATTAAATTAAATTAAAATTTGTCTAATAAAATTAAAATAAGAAAATAATTATTGTTTTCCAATAAACACTCAAACTTGTCACAAAGTTTATTTAATATTACCTACCTTTCCATTATTATTTATTAAACTTTTTACCCAGTCTTTATTTTCAGAGAAGCATTTTTAAGAAATCTTGCATTATAAGAAATAACCTGTTACAGAAGCAGATGTGCATTGAAAGGGCTCAGAAAAACTCTGTGGGTACCAGTGAAAGAAAGGTAAGCAGTGCAATCCAAAGTGGTTTCTACAAATTATATGCCACTGGGCATGCATGCTGGGCTTCCCTGGTGGCTCAGAGGTTAAAGCGTCTGCCTCCAATGCGGGATACCCGGGTTCGATCCCTGGGTCGGGAAGATCCCCTGGAGAATGCTAAGTCACTTCAGTAGTGTCTGACTCTGCAACCCTGAGGACTGTAGCCCACCAGGTTTCTCTGTTCATGGGATTTTGCAGGAAAGAATACTGGAGTGGTTTGCCATGCCGTCCTCTGGGGGATTTTCCTGACCCAGGGATCCAACCTGCATCTGTTATGTCTCCTGCATTGGCAGGTGGGTTCTTTACCACTACCACCACCTGGGAAGCCCTTAATTAATGTTACTAAGTAGCTATAAGAAAACCTTTCTTCTGTGCAATAAAAAATATAAATAAAAATAATCTAGACGTTGCATCTGTATACAAATATATGCATTCACAATATCACAGGCTTAGAATCTGCACGTTAGGCATGAAGTGACCTTGTTCATAACTGAAACCTTAAGCATTTTGTTATAGCCTCCAAACCTTTTCAACTGTGCACTATGGTATTTGTGTAATTTAATGTGAACAAGATATACATGAACTACTGTATTAATACAATATTCACATTATAAATCATACAGAAAAAAAAAAATATATATATATATATATACTCAGAGTAGCCAGTGTTGTCCTCGTCAGTCTAAGAGAATACCTGGCATGTACCATCAGGTGCATGTATCTGGAAATCACCAGGGCAGCAAAAGTAATCGCCATCCACACAGAAAGGAAAAGCAAATCAAAAACACCAACATTTGCCCACCGTCAACGCTAGATCTCTCAGGTAAGCATATTGAGGCCGTCTTTGCTTATTGTGACAGTTAATGAGAAATCTTGTGTTGCTATTTTTCCTTTGGGTAATTGTGTGTGGTGTCTTGTCCTGCTTTTTCTTCTTATTGTCCCATTGTTTAGTTTTGTGTTACAAACATAAAAGTTGTTGAAGGCCTATCACCTACTACATTCCTGCTTTATTTTTTCCTTCTCGTAGCCCCTTCCAACATGTGTGGCCTTTCTACATTACTTTTTTCCCTAAAACTATTTTTGATTATCATGTAGATGTATAGCATGATTATCAGCACATGGCCCCCAAAGATGGATTTTCCACAAATTTGAATATTCTATTTCACTCTAAATATGAAAACTAAAAATATATTACCCACTGTGAAATGAATTACTCATACATTGTGTGTCACATTTTAAACTAGCAACTCTATAACCTTAAAATATAGCTCAATCTTTAAGTATTAATTTTGAAATGATGCATTTGTGCTAATGATTTACCGGGAGGAAAAATCCTTTAATCTAACCCTTTTGCTTATGAACTTGAAAGTTGAACTCCATAGAAATGACTGACTGCAACAGCAGGGCTTTTCACCAGCTGATCAAAATTAACAGTTTCTTTCAATTGTTCTAATTAAGACCAAGGGGAGTTCTGGAATGTACCAACAGTATCTCATATTGCTCCCTGCTTAAAACTAGCTCTAGGGGAGAAATGTCAGCTTTTACCTTTCCCTACAAATAGTTTAGTCTAAGTTGCTATTATTACTGTTTACTAAAAGGCCTTATGTATATATCCCATGATAATTTTTTTCAGTTTTACTTTATTAGAAAGGATAACAATTAAAGATGAGAAATATAATCATCTAGAGTAGAAATTTATTAGAAGTGAGAGGGTATATCAATGATCTGTAAAACTGATGAAAACTATAAATATGGTTAATGTTTTACAGAGTAGTCATTTTATCTCAAGAACTTTTTCACATTATACTAGAAACATATTTAGAGAAATCAGATAATTGAATCAATAATCATTGTAAAAATACAAAAATT
>SJYT01016440.1:63903-160621 GCA_006410635.1 Cephalophus harveyi | reverse complement strand
CTTAGGAAATATAAGATTATTGCTTTCAAGTGTACATTTTTCCTGCTAGCTGAATATCTCTCAAGGAACATTTTCTACCCCTCAAAATCCATTCATTTCTACTAAGTTGTAGTCTTTTGTCATTCATCATCCAAAGTTCTGATGTAAGTTATTAATGAAACATGTTTTCTTGTAGTAATTTCTTTCAAACTTATTCATTTTCTTCAAGATTCCTTTTTCTTACTATTTATATAAAACATCTACTTTAAAAGTTATATAAATGGTGAAGAGACATAAAAGCAAACACCAATATTTTCATTATAGACGCAAAAACAGAGTAAAGTTTAAAATCTTGACCTACATGTAGCTCAGTAGTAAGTTATTTAAATGGTACTTTTAGGTGATAATAATTAAATGAAGAAGGAAAGGTCAACCTATTCAACAAGTGTCTTGTATACTATGATAACAATTTCAGAATCCTAGAAGTCAATCAAACACCAGTTTGCTTATAAAGTATGATTGTGTTATGAGTGATGAAAATACATTGCCTTGCTTCATCATAATTTTAAGCCATCTCTTCTTTGAATTGTCAATTCTCAGTTTAAAGGCCTTTGAGAGGTCATACTCTTTAACCCCATATGCAGTCCCTAAATAAGTAATTGACTCTTTCAACTCTCACCACTGTGTTAAGATATAAGCAATCTCTTGTTGTAATTAGCATTCTTTCCTAGGAGAAGGATGATGTTTGGGTGGCTAAATGGGCTAGCAGTCTTTAGAGAAGCATTCTCTTCCCTAGGGCTGGACACAGACTATTTAAAACTGCTGTGAAAGAGTCAACAGGATTAACATGGAGTCAACTTCCTTGGAAAATGGAGCCAAAGAGATTCTAAGGAGACAAAATACTTCAAGGCAATCACAGTAGTAGTGAAAATGTCCAGGCTTACTGGTCCTGTCACATCCAATTTAACTGATGACATGAACATTAAGCAGGGCCACAAAAACTTTTTTTATAAGCCTAAATTCTGTTTTCTTTTTTTTTTTTAACCTCCTGTAAACTTAGGATATTTCCTTTTTTTTTTTCAAACAGAAATTGAAAAAAATGTATCATAAAATCTTGGAAAATACCTTCTATTTATTTAAAAGTGCATACAGACTTAGCACTGTTATAGAAAAGTACTTTTGCCATCAAATTCTAAACTGTATTAAAGTGTTTATTCTGACTTGCAATTCTTATCATGTGCCTTTGACAAGTCTCAATTTTGCATAAAAAGTTTTAATTTATAAATAATTAAAGATTCACAAAAATAATTTATATTTTGTGGAAATTGTCCATGAAAATTTCTTCAAAGATTTGAGTATTGTCTCATTATCAAGTTTCATATCTGAGAATTTAAATATACAAGTAGAAAACAGAACTTCAGGAGACAATTTCATAACCTATACAATAATGATTTCATTGTCAATAAGTTAAATCCAAATAGTCCACCAATGATTGGTTTTTCATAAAGACTGAAATTTTAAACATAAAAAGCTATCACTCCTTGTTTTATTTGTATAATTAGAAAATCATTTTATTGACTATGAACTATGTACAAATCATTATGATGTAAATTTTTAGTGAAGAGGTGAGTAACAGTTTTTACCTGTAAAGAATGTAAATGGTAGTTGGCTAATAAGACATATTTATGAATAATAGTATAAACTATTTAATATAGTGGGATCTGTTTGGAAATAACTAGCTTCTAAGTTGAAACTTCAACACTGGTGGACCAGCATTAAGTTCTATCTCAGGAGTTACAGATGTCAAAAACCAGTCTGGGTATATGGGTGGGAGAAAGGCTGGCACTTTTAATGATTTACCAATTTTAAACCAGATCAACTGCCTAAGAAAAATAGCTTTTATTTTGAGAGAAAATATACAAATGATTTTTGTATAGTTATGATTACTTACCAGTCTAGGAATAAAGATTTAAATATATCTTGAATCTAGTTCAATTCATTTATTCATAATATGTTCATTAATTTATATATGCAACCATTTAAAATAAAGCAATTGTTGGTGCATACAATGTGCTTAGCACTGGTTTAATTGCATTACAAATACTATTTTCACCTTCTGGTAAGATTTTGCTTCTCCTGGTATATGTGATACTATGGATTTTTCAAAGTAAATTAACTCTGTTCATGATTGTTGCACTGGCCTAAAGCTGTCTCTTATACACATCTACTGGGCATGCATGCTGGGCTTCCCTGGTGGCTCAGAGGTTAAAGCGTCTGCCTCCAATGCGGGATACCCGGGTTCGATCCCTGGGTCGGGAAGATCCCCTGGAGAATGCTAAGTCACTTCAGTAGTGTCTGACTCTGCAACCCTGAGGACTGTAGCCCACCAGGTTTCTCTGTTCATGGGATTTTGCAGGAAAGAATACTGGAGTGGTTTGCCATGCCGTCCTCTGGGGGATTTTCCTGACCCAGGGATCCAACCTGCATCTGTTATGTCTCCTGCATTGGCAGGTGGGTTCTTTACCACTACCACCACCTGGGAAGCCCTTAATTAATGTTACTAAGTAGCTATAAGAAAACCTTTCTTCTGTGCAATAAAAAATATAAATAAAAATAATCTAGACGTTGCATCTGTATACAAATATATGCATTCACAATATCACAGGCTTAGAATCTGCACGTTAGGCATGAAGTGACCTTGTTCATAACTGAAACCTTAAGCATTTTGTTATAGCCTCCAAACCTTTTCAACTGTGCACTATGGTATTTGTGTAATTTAATGTGAACAAGATATACATGAACTACTGTATTAATACAATATTCACATTATAAATCATACAGAAAAAAAAAATTCTAATATGGGGGGGGCGGGAGGGTGAGTAATAAAGCATGAAAGTCAGCAGAGTATAGCTTAGTGGCAGTTATTTAAAGCCTTCTTGACCCAGGCACACTGGACATGTTACGTATCCTAAGAATGAGTTACTAGGTGACATTGTGTGACATACTGTGCATAAGCCAGCACATTAAACACTTGCACTACTTTGTGCCCAAGCATCCCTGCTATGGGACCCCTTATAAATGTGTAATACTAAGTAGAAGGAACTTTTTCTTACTGTGAATTAAACTTAGAATCAGTACAACACTATGATAACTGAAAGAATAGTTATTTAAGATAATGTTTTGAGAATCTGAAACCTAAGTGTGTCTTAAATATTCTGAACTTATCAAAAGGTGTCCTTGGAATGAGTCCTAAAGATCTTTTATTATCACAGGTCTAATTAAGTAGAAAAATTCATACTGTAAAGAGAAATCTTCATATTTGTAGAGATCACTGTCTACATTGAAATAAAACCAAGAAGTCATGAAAGTTAAATCCTAACCTTCTGGCATACCTAAAAATATTATCTTAGCTTAGGGCCCTTTTATTAAATTTCTAAGACCAAAATGTTAATAGAAAAAATTGAAGGTAGCTAAACTGGTGTCTTATCAGAATGCTACATTTTCTGTCCTATTATTTGTTTATCATTAAAATACTATATTACCTAGGCTATTAGATAGGAAGAATTAATTGTGTTTAAATGGCCAGACTTTCCAAAGCAATCTACATATTTAATGTAACCCTTATCAAATTACCCATGACATTTTTTCATAGAACCAGAACAAATAATCCTAAAATTTACATGTATTCAGAAGCCAGAGAAATTCTAAGGGAAAAAATACAAAAGTAGAGGCATAATAACCCTTCCAGACTTCAGACAATATGAAAAAATTACAGTAATAAAAAAAAGGTATTGTCCCCAAAACCATAAATATAGATCAGTGGAACACCATAAAGAGCCCAGAAATAAACCCATACACCTATGATAAATTAATATTTGACAAAGGTGGAAAGAATATACAACAGACAAAAAACAGTATCCTCAACAAGTGGTGATGGGAAAGCTGGACAGCCTCATGTAAGTCAATGACATTAGAACACTCCCTCACGTCATATGCAAAAATAAACTCAAAATGGTTTAAAGACCTAAATATAAGACAAGACACAAACAACATAGGCAAAACACTCTCTGATATAAACCATAGAAATATTTTCTTAAATTAGTCTCCCAAGGCTAAAAATATAAAAGAAAAAATAAACAAATGGAACCTAATCAAACCTCAAAGATTTTGCAAAGCAAAGAAAACTAGAGAGATTATATTCTTTACCATGCTCTTACTTTCTCCCCGCTAGAATTGGACTCACTACCTCTAAATAGAGGTATCATCTCTATTACATCATCTATACAAGCAATTTATCAAAAATACACCATTAAGAGTCCAGAGTTCCATGTCATGTAAAAACTTAGAATAATGCCAGGCAAAGAGGAAGTATTCAAGAAGTTTCAGCTATAATTATTATTATCCACTTAATTACCACATTTGAGGCCCAAATCATGTCTCAAAAATATTTATTACTTTAAATTTATCTAATTTAAAAACCCTTTTGATGAAAGTGGAGAGTGAAAAAGTTGACTTAAGCTCAACATTCAGAAAACGAAGATCATGGCATCTGGTCCCATCAGTTCGTGGGAAATAGATGGGGAAACAGTGGAAACAGTGTCAGACTTTTTTTTGGGGGGGGGGCTCCAAAATCACTGCAGATGGTGACTGCAGCCATGAAATTAAAAGACACTTACTCCTTGGAAGAAAAGTTATGACAACCTAGATAGCATACTGAAAAGCAGAGACATTACTTTGCTGACTAAGATCCATCTAGTCAAGGCTATGGTTTTTCCTGTGGTCATATATGGATGTGAGAGTCGGACTGTGAAGAAGGCTGAGCACTGAAGAATTGATGCTTTTGAAGTGTGGTGTTGGAGAAGACTCTTGAGAGTCCCTTGGACTGCAAGGAGATCCAACCAGTCCATTCTGAAGGAGATCAACCCTGGGATTTCTTTGGAAGGGATGATGCTAAAGCTGAAACTCCAGTACTTTGGCCACCTCATGCGAAGAGCTGACTCATTGGAAAAGACTCTGATGCTGGGAGGGATTGGAGGCAGGAGGAGAAGGGGACGACAGAGGATGAGATGGCTGGATGGCATCACTGACTCCATGGAGGTGAGTCTGAGTGAACTCCGGGAGTTGGTGATGGACAGGGAGACCTGGCGTGCTGCGATTCATGGGATCACAGTCAGACATGACTGAGTGACTGAACTGAACTGAACTGAAAGATTTCAATAAATAGTAAAAGTAAAAGGAAACTCCAATGATAATAATCATAAGAGAATTGCTATGTCATTACCAAACTTAATCATGCCAAGTAAATTTTTTATCTGTTATTATTGCTATTTTGATAAAGGAAAAATGTTGTGAGATTAAAATTTGGATATTGAGTAAAAAGAAGATCTTGAAGTTAAATAAATACAATGTTATGAAAAATTGACTAAATTATTATTTCATTCTATAGAAAAAATATAAAATTAATCTACAGACTTGGAAAAACATTTCTCTCAATTGTGTATTGGAATAATTATGGCAATAAAAAGCACTATTAACCTACTATTGCTGCATAACAAGCACACTCTTCCAACAATACAAGAGATGACTCTACATATGACAGCACCAGATGGTCAATACCAAAATCAGATTAATTATATTCTTTGCAGCCAAAGATGGAGAAGCTTTATACAGTCAGCAAAAGCAAGACAAGGATCTGGCAGTGGCTAAGAGCAAGAGCTCCTTAGTGCCAAATTGAGATTTAAATTGAAAAAAGTAGAGAAAACCACTAGACAATTCAGGTATGACCTAAATCAAATCCTTTACGGATTATAGGAAGTGAGAAATAGATTCAAGGGATTAGATCTGATAGAGTGCCTGAGAACTATGGACAGAGGTTTGTGACACTGTACAGAAGGCAGTGATCAAGAACATCCCCCAAAAAAGAAACACAAAAAGAAAAAATGGTTGTCTGAAGAGGTCTTACAAATATCTGAGAAAAGAAGAGAAGCTAAAGGCAAGGGAGAAAAGGAAAGATATACCTATCTGAATGCATAGTTCCAAAGAATAACAAGGAGAGAAAAGAAAGCCTTCCTCAGTGCTCAATGGAAAGAAATAGAGGAAACAATAGAATGAGAAAGACTAGAGATCTCTTCAAGAAAATTAGAGATACCAAGGGAATATTTAAAGCAAAGATGGGCTCAATAAAGGACAGAAATGGCATGGAGCTAACAGAAGCAGAAGATATTAAGAAGAGGTGGCAAGAATACACATGAAAACTATACAAAAAAGACCTCAATGACCCAGAAAACCATAATGGTGTGATCACTCAACTAGAGCCAAATATCCTGGAGTCCAAAGTCAGGTGGGCCTTAGGAAGGATCACTACAAGAAAAAATGGTGGAAGTGATGGAATTCCAGTTGAGCTCCTAACACATGATGCTGTGAAAGTGCTGCACTCAATATGCCAGCAAATTTGGAAAACTCAGCATGGCCTCAGGATGGGAAAAGGTCAGTTTTCATTCCAATCCCAAAGAAAGGCAATGTCAAACATTTTCAAACTACTGCACAATTGCACTCATCTCATACACAACTAAGTAATGCTCAAAATTCTCCAGGCAACGCTTGAACAGTACGTGAACTGAGATCTTCCAGATGTTCAAGCTGGATTTAGAAAAGGCAGAGGAACCAGAGATCAAATTGCCAACATCCGTTGGATCATTGAAAAAGCACCTCGAATAGCCAAAGCAATCTTGAGAAAGAAGAATGGAACTGGAGGAATCAACTTGCCTGACTTCAGACTCTACTACAAAGCCACAGTCATCAAGACAGTATGGTACTGGCACAAAGACAGAAATATAGATCAATGGAACAAAATAGAAAACCCAGAGATAAATCCACACACCTATGGATACCTTGTCTTCAACAAAGGAGGCAAGGATATACAATGGAATAAAGACAATCTCTTTAACAAGTAGTGCTGGGAAAACTGGTCAACCACTTGTAGAAGAATGAAACTAGATCACTTTCTAACACCACATACAAAAATAAACTCAAAATGGATTAAAGATCTAAACGTAAGACCAGAAACTGTAAAACTCCTAGAGGAGAACATAGGCAAAACACTCTCTGACATAAATCACAGCAGGATCCTCTATGATCCACCTCCCAGAACACTGGAAATAAAAGCAAAAATAAACAAATGGGATCTAATTAAAATTAAAAGCTTCTGCACAACAAAGGAAACTATAAGCAAGGTGAAAAGACAGCCTTCTGAATGGGAGAAAACAATAGCAAATGAAGCAACTGACAAACAACTAATCTCAAAAATATACAAGCAACTTATGCAGCTCAACTCCAAAAAAATAAATGACCCAATCAAAAAATGGGCCAAAGAACTAAACAGACATTTCTCCAAAGAAGACATACGGATGGCTAACAAACACATGAAAAGATGCTCAACATCACTCATTATCAGAGAAATGCAAATCAAGACCACAATGAGATACCATTTCACACCAGTCAGAATGGCTGCGATCCAAAAGTCTACAAGCAATAAATGCTGGAGAGGGTGTGGAGAAAAGGGAACCCTCTTACACTGTACAAACAACTAATCTCAAAAATATACAAGCAACTTATGCAGCTCAACTCCAGAAAAATAAATGACCCAATCAAAAAATGGGCCAAAGAACTAAACAGACATTTCTCCAAAGAAGACATATGGATAGCTAACAAACACATGAAAAGATGCTCAACATCACTCATTATCAGAGAAATGCAAATCAAGACCACAATGAGGTACCATTCCATACCAGTCAGTAAGGCTGCGATACAAAAGTCTACAAGCAATAAATGCTGGAGAGGGTGTGGAGAAAAGGGAACCCTCTTATACTGTTGGTGGAAATGCAAACTAGTACAGCCACTATGGAGAACAGTGTGGAGATTCCTTAAAAAACTGCAAATAGAACTGCAGATGGTGACTGTAGCCATGAAATTAGAAGACGCTTACTCCTTGGAAGAAAAGTTATGACCAACCTAGATAGCATATTCAAAAGCAGGGACATTACTTTACCAACAATGGTCCATCTAGTCAAAGCTATGGCTTTTCCAGTGGTCATGTATGGATGTGAGAGTTGGACCGTAAAGAAATCTGAGCACCGAAGAATTGATGTTTTTCAACTGTGGTGCTGGAGAAGACTCTTGCGAGCCCCTTGGACTGCAAGGAGATCAAACCTGTTAATCCTAAAGGAAATCAGTCCTGACTATTCAGTGGAAGGACTGAATCTGAAGCTCTAATACTTTGGCCACCTGTTGTGAAGAACTGACTCATTGGAAAAGACCCTGATGCTGGGAAAGGTTGCAGGCAGGAGGAGAAAGGGACAAGAGTATGAGATGGTTGGATGGCATCACCAACTAATGGACGTGAGTCTGAGTGAGCTCCAGGATTTGGTGATGGACAGGGAAGCTGGATATGTTGCAGTCCATGAGGTCGCAAAGAGTGACTGAAGTGAATTGATAACTTACTATTCAAAAGGTAAAAAATCCAGAGTTAAGTTAAATATTATCATGTGTTTATCTAGAATTACTTTTCTCCTTTCTTCACACATTTTAGTTTTGTTCAGGAATTTAGTGTCCTCCTGTATGTCCACATGCCTTGGCAAAAGTGGGTCCATTAGTAGTTCCAAAAGGTATATTCAGATTAGATCATGCCCCTCTGTGATCCTGCCTTGATACACAGTCCCAATTGTGTTTTCTATTCCATGCAATTCATACTAACAGCTAAAATGATAACAATCAACAACAGATATTATAACTTTGGAGTTTAAGTTCAAATCATATTGTTGTAAGAGTAGTGAATCCAATTAACTAGAAAGTAACACAACATCATAAAACAACTCTATGATAATAAAAGTAATTAACAAGTTGACCAAAAACTTAACTTGTGATGTATCCTATACAAGACCAGCTGCACAGTATTTGGGGCCCTGTACAAAATGAAAATGCAGAAACTGTGTTTCAAAATTAGGAAGTGGATAACAACTGAGCACTAATTCAAGAATAGGACTCTTCTGAGCGTGATGCCCTATACAACTCAGGTCTCACGCCCATGAAACCACGCAAGTCAAAGGAAATTCCTGAACCTCTTTATGCCTCAGTCATTAATTGGTAGCATTATTATTGTGTCTGTGTTAGCGGTTGGGAGAGCATTTTTCAAACCATCAACAATGTATGAGTTTAGGTAATTTAGAATCTTTATTGAGGGGTAAAAGTAAGGGTGAGATTCCAGTAGGAGAATAATTTAGGCTGGGCAAGGGGACAGCAATCATAAGTCAAGCACACCCTCTTCCTCCCTAAGCTCCTCCACCTAACCCTTGTAACTCCACAAATAAGTAAATGTTAAAATATTCACTATGAAATAATGTGAATTCCTCTTAAATTATAATCTTATTCTATGTGTCTCTATGTATGTGTGTGTGTTGTCGGGGGATAGCAGGGGTAGCTGTCGTTATTCATTTGTTTATATAGTGAAGTAAAAGGAATTTATAAATAATATTTCCTTTTCTCCAAATTGCAAAGGTATCTTATAATTTAAAAGAGCCAAAATCTACACCTAGCCAAAAGAAGAGCTCATTCTATACTTTTAATGTCTTTAAAAATACAAATGATCCAGGATAGCAGGAATGATATGAGAAAGAAAGAATGCCATCAAGGCCATTCACAAACATAAACACAAATAATTAAGGAACTCAGCTGGATCTATTTGCATATGTCACAGTGCACACCTGATCTTTTCTAGACATAACGTTAAATAAATATTTGCTTTAGGTAGCATTGCTCTTTGGGGAAATGTTAAATATATTCTAATTCAGAGTGATTTGCTCATGACCATTTCACACATTCCTCTAAACCAATCTTACTTATTTATCAGTAAAAGGACAGAACAACAATGACAAACATTCTTTACAACAGGGTGAGTGGGAAAAAAAAGAAAAGTGGAAATATTTTTACCAAGCTGAAAGATTACTAACAGAAATTTAAAAAATAGAAAATCTGTGACTTAAAATTTTAAGAAAGCAGATTCTCTGAATCACTATGAACCAGGGCAGCATTATTAGGTGCCATTTCCCAGTGAACCTACAGCAAAAAGCCATAAGGCTTGCACCTGTCACCACTATGCTGAGATTAGTTACTCTGATTGGTGTGACATTTAAGTAAGGTGCTGAATGTTGTTTCACACAACAATCTGAATATGTTGCCTAGAAAATGAATATAAAGTTTCCATTGTTATTTCTCTTAGGTTTTTGGTCCCTTTATATCGCTACTAGAAAGATTTTTATTTTAACAGAGAACTCTGATATGCTGCCACATACATAGACGTTTTACACAAATTACAGTCCCCTTTGATCCATTAAGATACAGCAGCATAAGGCGTTCATTTTCTTGAAGAAATTCTAGGCTTCTAAAAGGAATTTAGTAACAAGATACTACTTGGGACCTCACACCACCAGGGCTGTCAGGCTCTTCCTCCTCTAAGACTGGAATATAGGTAATAACAAAATGACTTAATAGCAAAAGAACGCATTACCTTATAAAAGACAATTTTAACTACTTCAAACCTGGATAACTCATGATAGCTCTCAATAATTGCTATAGTAACGCTAGCTACTCTAGTTTCTCCAAGAGATTTCTTTTGCCTGTTCCTTCCCCCTACTACAAGAGATGAGGTAATTCCATAGATTACCTATTATTGTTAGATAATTATGGGCAAACAAATCATTATGGTTATCAGATGCAACACCTAAATAAATGGAGAATATGACATAAATACTCTTGTCCATAAACAAACTCATGTTTGGGAAATGGATAAATTAAAGGCTCAGTCTGAACCTAAAGATATCACCACCATTACGACCCTCTTCCTCGGCTGGCCAGAGAGAAAACAATGAGCAGAGGTCATAGGATTACACAAAGCCGTGGCTTATTTTGGTGATTTTACTCAAGAAGTACAATTTAAATTTAACATGAAGTAACTTGAAGCAAATTATCATTTGATGAGGAATATTTATAGATAGATTTACTCAAACAGTTTTAATTCTTTAAAAAAGAAACCCTCAGGTGAAATTATCTATCAGAGAAGCTTGGGTTTTCCCACGACTGGGAAAGTTGCCACTATGTTTTCTTACAGTATTCATCCAAGTCTTCTATAAAGATGTATAGAAGTATTAAATGGTGGGAAATCTAAAGCTCATTGTGAATTGATTCATCTATGATCAAACACAGAGCCAGATATATTGATAGTTGTCATAAATTTTATATCCCAACACAAGGCAGACATGATAACATCTTTAATGACAACATCTGCAATAAAAAGATGCAAAAGTGAACTATGCATACATAGCCTAATCACAATGTGTATATTTAGAGGGGAAAGCTGTTACTCTTATTGATTTGTTCGATTTGTCATTTGTCTATTCATTCAACATGCATCACATTATTTCCAGAATTGATCACATAACATCCCTACCATTATGACCTTGAAATAAAGAACACCTTAGGAATTTCTTCAGAGAAAGCAATGGCAACCCACTTCAGTACTCTTGCCTGGAAAATCCCATGGATGGAGGAGCCTGGTAGGATGCAGTCCATGGGGTCACAAAGAGTCGGACACAACTGAGCGACTTCACTTCACTTTTCACTTTCATGCATTGGAGAAAGAAATGGCAACCCACACTCCAGTGTTCTTGCATTGAGAATCCCAGGGATGAGGGAGCCTGGTGGGCTGCCGTCTATGGGGTCGCACAGAGTCAGACACGACTGAAGCTACTTAGCAGCAGCAGCAGCAGTAGGAGTTTCTTAAAAAGATACTCCTTTATTCAGGTTCATTCTTCTATGGGTTCCACAAGGATGACACCACTTAAAATAATCTCAATATATTTCTTGATTTTGGAGCAGGCTGAGCTTCTCTAATGGATTCTCTCCCCCTCATCCAGACCCTCTTGGACACTCTTGTAAGGAAATGCCAGCCAGCTGGAACAGCAGGGCAACAAGTACAGCTGGGAATTCCTGGCCCACAGGTGTCCAGCCTCGCATTTGATAGCTTGCCAATATCAAAGCTAGATTTGTTGAGGGGATCCCCACAGTTGTTTCACAGAAAGGAAATTATCCACTGGCACTAATAGTAATAATCCCCTCCTCCATATCTGACTTAGTACTTGAGCTAGAGCCACAGGTTCCTTGCCCCACCGATATTGGACCAGTATCAAGTTCTCCATCCTTTTAACAAGTGGGTGGCAGACTGTCAGGACAGGAATTAGATGGGTACAGGTGGCACCACCTGCTTGAAATGCTTTTGAGTATTTTGTGTTTCATTATTGCTGCACACCACTGTACCTTTCTTTCTTTTCTTGCCAATAACCATTGTACCATTTGTTTGAGCTTAAAGTTTGTTCCAAACTCAGATTTTGGATAAAAAAGAATATGAAAGGGATTTTTTTTCCCATTAAGAAACAAATCAGAGAAAAGATAAATATTTTGTTGTGTAGAATGGAATACTAATTGGAAATCTAACTGGAAATTACCTTGGTTCATTAGCAGATGGGTGAGAAGTGAGATTATTGATGATTCTCCAGGAGATAATTATTTTGGGCTGTTGGTTCAGATGATATACAATAATCAGTCTGTGTGTTCCTAAATGATATTTATAGAGATAAAATTTAAATATAAGCATTACAGTTTGTTGTTAATCATTTTATGTTTCTAAGCTTTACACAGATAAATGAACTGGCATGCTGATCTTGTGAGATGGGGAACAGTTTCATTGCATCATTTGAGCTAGGCAGACAACAAAGAAATTGTATACAAATTAGAAGCAAAGGATGAGACAATGTAACCAAACTTCAGTCTGAGTTAAAATGTCAGGATAAAGACTACAAAAAAGTGGTTTCAAACTTCCTGCAGATGATACAGAGTAGTTAAGAGAGGTTCTGGGGTGTGACTGTCTACTCACAACACTTTTCTAAACAGACCTCAATGTATGGCCACAAAGACTATAGCATAAGTTTATTTATTTTTATCAGCTGGGGTCTTGGTATGAAAGATATAGCACATTTAAACAGCACATTTTAGAGTTTAGTAAAAGAACCATTTATAAGTGTGTGATTGGGGATAAGGAAACTAACAAGGACTGATGTAGTTCTTAGAACAAGATCTGAATGGACAAGTAGAGGGAGTGGTTACTGAAACTTGGAGAGTACTTATAAAACAGAGAAGGTCAACTCACAGCAGATGCAGCATTGTATAAAGGAATGGAACTAGCCAACACAGACAAGGAAGGAGACAGGACCTCATACACCACCTGGCCCCGGTCTCCTGGTGTCTAACCCAACCAGAAGCCAGAGACAAGGGAGTCCTAGAAGGTAGTCCATGCAGCATAGTCTCTCAAAGAAATAAGCAAGGAGTCCAAAGACAGCGATCTGGAAGGGAAATTTTTAAATGTCCAGTATAATCCACACATTTTTGCCCAGTAAAATCTTTCTTTCTTTTTTTTTTTTTTTTTCTGTTTTTAAGTCAGAGTTATAATTTCAGTTCACATTTAATTTATTGAATTATTTTCAGAAGGTCACAAGCAAATGAAAAGAAATACATAAATATCAGAAAAAAGGAAAAAACAAAGGAAGGAAGGAAGGAAAGGAGAACAAAAAACAAAACAAAACCAAAACTTATATCACTGCTATAATACTGCTTCTATACCTGATCATCAGGCCCAAATTAAAAACTTCAGTTTTTGTCTTCCACCACATAATCCATATTTCCTTTAGTTTTAGTCATCCATGATCTAAACTGCAGGGCTTCTCTAGTCTCTCAGATGGTAAAGAATCCACCTATAATGCAGTGGACCCTAGTTTGATTCCTGGGTTGGGAAGATCCCTTGGAGAAGGAATACTGCTACCCACAGCAGTATTCATGGGCTTCTCTGGTGGCTCAGATGGTAAAGAATCTACCTGTAATGTGGAAGACCTGAGTTTGATCCCTGGGTTGGGAAGATCCTCTGGAGGAGGGCATGGCAACTCACTCCAGTCTTATTTCCTGGAGAATCCCCATGGACAGAGGAGCCTGGCGGGCTACAGTCCAAGGGGTCGCAATGAGCTGGGCATGAATATAGTATCCTTTCCCTGCTTGAGTGAACGAAACCTTCACTTTCCTAGTATTTGAGTTGTTGGTGATCTTCTTCAACATCTTTATTCAGTTGCTAAAACTTTTCACTGACAGGAATATTAGGCAAGAGAGTGCTAAGGGGTAATTCCCCTGGGCTCTTGTTCATCCTTGCCTGAGATGTATAGCTGAAACTCATTGATAATTAGGATCATTCTTCCTGACTTTATGTGATCCCCTCTCTCAGACATTCATTTAAACACATACTCAGAATGACCCAGGAAAGGCCTCAGTTTCTAACTCATCTGACCTATGACAATGTTCTCAGATAGGACAATGTTCTCAGACTACTCCAATCTTGAGTGGTAAGTAGAACTTCCAAATACGCAGAGTCCAAGGTAGCAGAGAAGATAAGCAAAATGTATTCCAGTGTGTAATTTAGGAATAATGAAAGGACCATTTCTATCTTTAGCCTTTTTTCCCTCAAACAAATAATTCTGGGTATGAGATGGTACCAAAGTTTATCAACCACAAGTTTATGGTATATGGAGTATCCAGTAGGAAAATGGTCCATCCTCTCACAGTGCTGTCTCCCAGAAAATACCAACACTAAATCTCCAGCAGGCTATTTATTTATCCTATCAAAGCTCTTGCTACTGGAGGATGAAAGCTAGGTTTCTCTGAGCCTCATAGAACTTCTAGATAAATTTCTAGGAGAGACTGTTGTTGAATTTCTTTTGCATAACTTGAAGCATCTGATTAGAAGTGATGCTGTATGGAATTTTATCATGGTGATAAGTAAGGCATTTTTAACTTCCTTTAATGGTTGCATGGCAGAAGCACTGCCCAAAGGGAAGAAACCTAATTTGCATAAATCTCTGCTCCCCTCTATGGAAAAGGGCCCAATGTAACTTACCTGCCAGCAATGGATGGTGTCCTGTGGGGGCATTAAGAATGTCCTCTGATGTTGGAAGGTTGAAAAGTCAACTGGGAAGAAAGCCAAAATAATCTTGATGAAATAAAGTCCATGTTGCTGAGCCAACATGGTTCAATACCTGTATCCATGGGCTTTTCATACGTAAGCATTTTGATCAAGGGTGTCTATGGAAATAGGCCAACTGACATCCTCAGGATAGGTCATCTTGTCTACCTATTTAATGAGAGTCTCTGTTTAGTGAATGCCACCTGGAGTGCATTTTGTGGAGTATTATTGTCTTCAGACCATATTCCATTTATGGGAGGTCCAACCACATACCTCTCATCCAGATTTAATCATCACTTTTATTTTGTCAACCACCCAAATCATCAGGCACTATAAGTATTGTATCCAATCTAAGCATCTTAGGACTGAGGTGATAACTCACTGTGATTTAGATTTATATTTCCTTAACATTAGTGATGTTGACATCTTTTTATATGTGTCTCTTGACCAATTGTACATCTTCGTTAGAGGAAGAAGTGTTCCCAGGTGGCTCAGTTGTAAGGAGTCAGCCTGCAATGTGCAAGGCACAAGAGATGCAGGTTTGATCCTTGGGTTGGGAAGATCCCCTGGAGTAGGAAATGGAAACCCGCTCCAATATTTTTGCCTGGAAAATTCCATGGAAAGAGGAGCCTGGCAGGCTACAGTACATGGGGCCCAAAGAATCAGACATGACTGAGTAAGCATGAGCATCCAGATCATCTTTATAGAGGACTGTCTATTCAAGTTTTTAACCCATTTTTAAAATTGGGCTATTTATCTGTTTTTTACAATTGAAGAAAAAGAGTTCTTAATATATCTTTTTTTTTTTTTTAATTTTTACTTTATTTTACTTTACAATACCATATTGGTTTTGCCATACATTGACAAGAATCCACCACGGGTGTATATGAGCTCCCAATCTTAAATATTAATTCCTTATCAGGCCTATGGTTTAAAAATATTACCTCACATTCCGTAGGTGAATTATGATTGGTTTCCTTTCTTGCACCACACATTTTAGTTACTGTAGTTCATTTGTCTGTTTGCTTTGTTGCCTGCGTATCTGGTGTTATATCCAAGAAATCATTGCCAAGCTCGATGTCAGGAAATTTTCCCCTATGACTTATTCTAGAAGTTCTATAGCGTTAGGTACTATGTTTATGTCTTTTTTCTATTTTTACTTTATTTTTGTGTGTGGTATAAAATAGCCAGTTTCTTCCTTTTGCATGTGGTTGTCTGGTTTCCATCCTCTATTTTTGAAGAGACTATCTTTTCCCCATTGTATAGACTAGGAACACTTGTCCATGATCAAGTCTGACCATATTATGGGTGGGTTAATTTCTGCACTCTCTGTTGACTTATATGACCATTTTTATGCTGGTACCATACTGTTTCAATGACTATAGCTTTATAATATGTATTGAAACCAGGAACTATGAGTCTTCAGCTTTGCTCTTCTTTCTCAAGATTAATTTGGCCATATAGGGTCCTTTTAAGTTGCATTTGAATTTTACAACTAACTTTTCTATTTCTTTAAAGAATGCTATTGGACTCTTTGTAAGGATTGCATTGAAAGTGCACATTACTTTGGATAGTCTTGAGAGTTGGAGATATTTAATATCCTCTGAACTGAGAAGCAGACTGAAATATGAAGTGGACAACTCCATAAAGCACAATTATGCAGTTTATCATGGCAATTTATGTATAGACAGGAAATATAAGGTGGATGGACAAACCAAAGACATTTGCAACTGCACTCCATACTACCTAAATGGGTACAGGGAGACTTAAGGGAACAATTCCAGTCTTGTCACCATTCACTATCTATCTCAGCCAAAGATACATTTCTGGTTTTCATATCAGACAAAGGCAAAGGTAAATGTTGGCAAGGAATTTATCTGGCTTGGATGCATTCTCTATGAGTAGGCTAAAGTTCAGTCACACAGAAGGTGTGGGGGTATTACTGCAGATCTAAGATAGAGCTGACAAAGTGTAGTCAGTGTGGTTCAACCACACAGATAGTATGGACATTTTAATATTAAATCCTCCAAACCATGAACAATAGCATAGATATCTTTACATTTACTTGTATTTGTATCTTTATAAATTTACTTCATCAATGATATGTAGTTTTCAGTGTACAAGTGGTATACTTGTGGTAAGCTTTAGTGGTAAAATTTATTACTGATTATTTTATTCTTTTTATACGATCGTGAATTGGATTGCTTATTTTTTCATTCTCAGTTTTTCATTGTTAATATGTAGAAATGTAATTTTAGATCTTGATTTCATGTCCTGAAACTTTGCTGAAATTATTTATTAATTCTAGTTTATTATTTCTGGTGGACTCTATGATTTTGACATATAAGATCATGTCATCTGTAAACTGAGATAAATTTACTTCTTTCTTTCTAACTTTGATACATTCAATTACTATTTCTTACTTAGTTGTTCTTGCTATTCCTTCAATATAAGTGAGGAGAGTAGGTGTCATTGCATCATCACTCTTTATATTAAAGGAGAAGCTGGCAGTTTTTTCTTCTATTGGGTATAACGTAGAATATGAGTTTTTTTCATTTATGACTTTTATTATGTTAAGGTAATTTCCTTTTATTCTTAGTTGAATGTTTTTTATAATGACAGGATGCTGAATTTTGTCAAATGCTTTATCAGCATCTATCGAGATGGCAGTGATTTTTAATCCCTTATTCCATTAATATTGTATATCACATTGACTGATTTTCATATGTTGACACAGTGTGCATCCCAGGGATAAATCCCGTTTGGTCATGGTGTATGATCCTTTTAATATGCCTTCAGAAAACAACAACATTCCATAAAGCAATTATCATTCAATTAAAAAATAAATAAATTTTTTAAAATGCCATCAAATTTGGTTTCCTTGATTTTCTGCTGAAAATTTTTGCATCTGTAGTCATCAGGGATATTGGCCTGTCACTTTCTTTTTTTGTAGTGTCTTTCTATGAATTTGGTATCAGATATTACAGACCTAAATAAAGGAATTTGAAAGTGCTGCCTCCTCTTCAATTTTTTGAAAGAATTTGTGAAGGATTGGCATTAATTCATCTTCAAACATTTGATAGCTTTTACCAGTGAGGTGATCTGTCTGCACTCAAGAAGACTGTATATTCTGCTGTGGTTGGGTAGAGTGTTCTCATTATGTCTGTTAGATACTTTGGATTGATCATATCATTTGAGTTCTCTGCTTCTCTATTGGTTTTATGTCTGGATGTCCTATCTATTATCAAAAGTGGGGCACTGAAATTTCCTACTATTTTTGTGTTGCTTTCTCAGGGAGCTTGTTGCTGCCTTTAGTTCTCTCTTTCTTTGCTTCATATTTTTGAGTATTCTGATGTGTATATATATACATACATATGTGTGTGTGTGTATGTGTGTGTATAATTATATCTTCATGGTAAAATGATCCTTTCATCATTATATAATGTCTTCTTTGTCTCTTTTGACAGTTTTTTTACTTAGAGTCTATATAATTTGATGTAATAATCTCTGGGATTTTTATCTTGTTCCATTGGCCTATATTTCTGGTTTTGTGCCAGCTCCATACTGTCTTGATGACTGCAGCTTGATAGTATAGCCTGAATTCAGGAACCCTGATCCCTCCAGCTGTTTTTATTTCTCAGTTTCTTTGGTTCTTCAGGATCTTTTGTATTTCCATTCAAATTGTGAATTTTTGTTCTAGATATGCAAATAAAAGTCATTAGTAATTTGCAAGGGACTGCATTGAAACTGTAGATTGCCTTGGGAAGCATAGTCATCTTGACAATATTTATCCTTCCAATCTATGAACATGGTATATCTTTCAATCTGTTGGTGTCACCTTTGATTTCTTTCCTATGTGTCATATTTTTCAGAGTACAGCTTTTTTGCTTCCTTAGGTAGGTTTATCTTTATGATTTCATTCTTCTTGATGCAGTGGTCATTGGAATTGATTTCTTAATTTCTCTTTCTGATATCTCATTGTTAATGTACAGAAATGCAAGAGATTTCTGTGTATTAACTTTATAACCCGCAACTTTACCTAATTTATTGATGAGGTCTAGTAATTTTCTGATTGCATCTTTAGGATTTCCCATAGATGTACCTACAGACTGTTATACTATGTGAAGTAAGTCAAACAGAGAAAGACAAATATTATATGACATCACATATATAGGGAATACAAAAATATACAAATGAACTTATTTACAAAATAAAAAAAATATATTAACATGGAAAACAAACATGATTACCAAAAGGGAAGGGAAGAGGGATAAATTTTAGAAATTTGGGATTAACAGATACACAGTGAGTGTATATGTGCTGAGTCGTTTCAGTCATAGCCGACTCTTGCCACACTATCGGCCATAGCCTGCCAAGTTCCTTTGTCCATGGGATTCTCCAGGCAGGAATACTGGAATGAGTATACCCTCCTCCAGGGTATCTCCCTAATCCAGGGACTGAAGCAAGTCTCATGTCTCCTGCATTGGCAGGTGTGTTCTTTACCACTAGTGCCACCTAGGAAGCCAACAGATACACAGTACTATCTATAAAATAGATAAACAATAAGGGTCTACCAGAGATCATATTGCCAACATCCAGTGGATCCCAGAAAAAGCAAGAGAGTTACAGAAAAATATCTACTTCTGCTTTATTGACAAAACCAAAGCATTTGATTGTGTGGATCACAACAAACTATGGAAAGTTCTTAAACAGATGGGAATACCAGAGCACCTGACTTGCCTCCTGAGAAATCTGTATGCAGATAAAGAAGCAACAATTAGAACTGTACATGGAACAACAGACTAGTTTCAAATCGGAAAAGGGGTACATCAAGACTGTATTTTTTTTTCATCCCGTTTATTTAACTTATATGCAGAGTATATCATGTGAAATACTGGGCAGGATAAAACACAAGCTGGAATCAAGATTGCTGGGAGAAATATCAATAACCTCAGATATGCAGATGACACCACCCTCATGGCAGAAAGCAAAGAGGAACTAAAGAGCTTCTTGATGAAAGTGAAAGAGAAGAGTGGAAAAAAACTGGCTTAAAACTCAACATTAAAAAAAAAAAAAAAAAAAGATCATGGCATCCAGTCCCATCACTTCATGGCAAATAGATGGGGAAACAATGGAAACAGTGATAGACTATATTTTCCTGGTCTCCAAAATCTCTGCAGATGGTGATTGCAGCCATGAAATTAAAAGACATTTGCTCCTTGGAAGAATAGCTATGACCAACCTAGACAGCATATTAAAAAGCAGAGAAATTACTTTGTGAGCAAAAGTCCTTATAGTCAAAGATATAGTTTTTCCAGTAGTCCTGTATGGCTGTGAGAGTTGAACTGTAAAGAAAGTTGAGCACTGAAGAATTGATGCTTTTGAGCTGTGGTGTTCGAAAAGACTCAAGAGTCCCTTGGACTGCAAGGAGACCAAACCTGTCAATCCTAAAAGAAATCAACGCTGAATATTCATTGGAAGGACTGGTGCTGAGGCTCCGATACTTTGGCCACCTGATGTGAGGAACTGACCCATTGGAAAAGACCCTGATGCTAGGAAAGATTGAATGCAGGAAAGGCAGGGGATGACAGAGTATGAGATGGTTGGATGATACTACCAACTCGATGGACATGAGTTTGAGCAAGCTCTGGGAGATGGTGATGGACAGGGAAGCCTGACATGCTGCAATCCATGTGGTCACAAAGAGTTGGACACGAATGAGTGACTGAACTGAACTGAACTGAATAGCACAGGGAACTCTACTCAATATTCTGTGATAACCTATATGGGAAAAGAATCTGAAAAAGAATAGATATTTATATATAACTGAATCACTTTGTTGTACACTTGAACATTTTAAATAAAATATGTTTCATTATAAATTATTTTTAAAATAACTGTTCAAATGCCACAGAAAGATATTTACAACAAAGATATGTACAACTTTCTGGCCCAGGCTATATTTTGCTCTTCTGTTCCTACACACAATCATAGAGTCCCATAGCCTGTCAGTATTCAAGATCTCTGTTTTACTTTGTGCCACTTGCAACATTATTTCAGACACCTCCCTTTAGAAAAAATTCAAACCAATTCAAGCTGCTGCACCATGAGTATTAAAGCAACCATAAAAATTTCTTCAAAATAAATATACAAGAAAATTCAGATAATGAAAATACATCTGATATAATTGATTCCCTGGTGGCTCCGATGGTAAAGCATCTGCCTGCAATGCAGGAGACCCAGGTTCAATTCCTGGGTCTGGAAGATCCCCTGGAGAAGAAAATGGCAATCCACTCCAGCACTCTTGCCTGGAAAATCCCATGGACGGAGCAACCTGATAGGCTACAGTCCATGGGGTCGCAAAGAGTCGGACACGACTGAGCAACTTCACTTCATAATTGATTTGAGAATCTGCACAGCCCAAACTTGACATTTCCATTCCCATCTTCATTTTGCTTTTCATGATATCTCTTACTTATTTTGACACTGAGCCAGTTTTCTAAGAATGTATTCACTCTAAGGATCCTAAAATAAGTAACAAATATTATGCTACTTAAAATATTCTTAGTTTTACTGTGAAAATTAGCATACTGATAAGATTCACACTCTACATCTCTCATGAAAAATATGCCATTTTTATTAAGAAATCTAAAACTTTACATCCCATCTTGCAATAGAAAGAAAAATCTCAACTTATGACAGAGTAACTGGTTTTTATCTCCTTCCCCGTGATCCCCTATGTAGGTTGTCATTGAGATGTCAATTTTGGAGGACTAAGGTTTCATTTTATTAAAAGTATAATGGGTAGAGGAAAACAAGCTGATGGAGGAGCAGGTAGACATGTAGTACATCTCTCTCCATGGATACATCAGGAATATACTTTCAGACACAGAAGTGCATACAGAATACCAGCTGAGAGTGGACAGGAGTACCTGACCAGTGGAAAAGAATATCCAGAACCATGCAAAATTCAGTAGGGTGAAGGCGCAGAGGAAAAACAGGAGTGTTAGTAGGACCGGACTTGCCCTTGGCTGGTGGGGGGAATGAAGCAGGTGTCCAATCCCCACATCAGGGCAATTGTCTGAGTCAGAGGAGAAACATTTAAGGCTGAGAGTGAAACAGCTGATCTGTGGCAGCCTAAATGGAATGAGAATCAGACAGTCCTTGCCGCAGCCATACATACCCTGGACTAGGACGCAGGTCTCCTGGAAGGCACAGCGGCTGGGAGCTGGAGATTAAGGATTGTGGAGCAATCCCAGGGTGAAGGCTTCTTTTGACCGCAGAGAGACAGATTGAGGTGATGTGAAGGAGTAGATGGTGGTGGGAAATGCCTTTGGAGGAAATCCGACTGCTGAGTCATGCATAGTGGGTGGGGCCATCACTATAGCCTCTCTCTCCCCACACGCCAGCATCGGCAGCTGAGCAGCAGAGAGGCTGGTCACCAAAGGCCTAACGCACAACTACAGAGTAGAATCCTACCCAGGGTGCCCCTTTAAGTGCTTACCGTGCCAATCTATGGAGGCCCCCAGCCAGGGGAGCCCCTCTATGTGCCTGATGCGACAAACAACAAAGAAGGACCCCAGGCAAGGAAGCCCTCTAAGTGCCTGAACAGGCGGAGCTATGGAGAAAGACTGGCCAAAGAAGCCTCCTGATCGCCAGCTACAAGAGGCTCGAATAAAGACTCTGATAGGGCCGTAACTCCTGCAGCAGAGACAGTCCGTGTCCCTGCACACTTGGCTCCGCCAGGGTCCCAACAAGCCAAGCAGCTGTGCCACCCTCACGTTCAACTCTCACTGGGGCAGAGTTGCCACAGGCCAAAAAGTCTGGCATCCATGCGTGCAGGGTCCCTTTGGTAGTACCCAACTCTTTGCGACTGTGTAGACTGTGGCCTGCCAGGCTTCTCTGTCAGAGAGGAGTTCTGCAGGCAAGAATACTGAAACATGTTGGCCAATACCCTTCTAGAGCCATATCCTTCTAGAGCACTATATTTCCTGCTGCTCTAGCTGCCAGCTCCCCTGAGAACCTGGTGCTGCCAGAACCCCTGCAACCCAAGCAGCTGCACCACCTCCACACCTGGCCCTCACAGGGGATCCCATGGATGACCCACATGCAGAGGTGAAAATAAAACCGCAATTGAAACCCAGGGGCAGTGTGGCTAAGGAAGAAGACCCAAAACCTTTCCACCAGCTGTACAGTGGCAGATTAAATCCACACGATCAATTTGACAGACTCTGTCTGTGGAATATATAAAAGAACATTGAAAGCTCCCACAAAAGAAAACACACTAATTCTGAGAGCTGTGGACATTGGAGGCAAGAACACACAGGAGCAGGACCAGATTAGAATCTGAGCTAGCCCCACAACAGGTCCAGAGATCAGCACGGTGTTGGAGGGCATCCTAGGGAGTAGAGGTGGACTGCAACTCCCAGCGAGGGAAAGGACTCTGACAGCAGTGACTCAAGAAAAACATTTATTATTCTTATGTTTTGACTTGTTCTGCAGATTCTTTTAGATATATATTTTTTTCTTTTTTATCCCTTACTCTGTTTTAGTTGTCAGTTTTATTGGCACTATGAAATCTAATTAAGCTTTTAAGCTATTTTTTTTTTCCCAGTCACATTTTTTATTGTTTTTATAAACTTCTGCCTCTACACTGGGCTTTTGTAGTTCTGTGGGGTTTTCCTTTTTTTTCTTTCTTTCTTTTTTCTTTTCTCTTTTTTTAAAAATTTTAACTTTTAATTTTTTAAACCTATTACTATTTTTTCTACATTTATTACTTTGTTTGCTTTTCCTACTGTTCTTTCCCCCTTGCACTTAGCCTTTAATGTATATAAATCTTCTTTATCTACCTCTATTTAACTTTGCATATTCTTTCTTTCTTTTCTTTCCTCTCAACATATTTGTTAGTTTTATTATCATTGATTTATTCTCCAATTGGCACCTTGCTTTAATTTTCTTTTCCAGTTTGTGCTTTAGTAAGTTTTGTTCTTAACTGGTAAATATGATTTTTGATTTCCTTTGTTCACTGGGTCAATCTACTGTATTTTATTTTTGCTGCACTGTTTTTACGTTGCTCATGGGTGTATATGTATATGTGTATATTCCATTATTTTAATTATTATTTGCCTGATTTTGTAACTGCCATTTGTCTGGGGTTCATCTCTGGTTTCCACTTTTTGGATATTTGTTTTAATCTCACTAAATGACATAAAGAACCACTTGTGGAATCTTTGTTCCTGACCAGAGATCAAGCCCTGAGACTTTGGAGTGGGAACACTGAGTCCAAGACCCTAGACTACCAGAGAACTAACCCTAGGGAGTATCAAATAGTGAGAACTCACACAAAGGAAATCACTTGAATACAAGACCTGGCATCACCCAACCACAAGTAGCACCCTGTGCAGGATGCCTCATCTAAACAACAAACAAAACAAAAATACAAACCCAATATTCAGCAGACAGGATTACCACCTCACTCAGCCTTGCCTATCAGAGAAAAAATGAACAAACAGAAACTCAGCACAAATCTCACCCTACAAAGCTTACACAAACCTCTGGACCACCTTGGGAGGGAAGAAACCAAAAGGTAGAAAGAATTCAACATTGAAACCTGAGAAAAGGAGACCTCAAACACAATAAGTTAAAAAATAATATTGAAAAGGCAGAGAAATACTACAAAAATGAAGGAACAAACTAGAAATACAGAAATACAAATAAATGAAGAGGAAATAGGCAAACTACATGAAAAAGAATTCAGAATAATGATAGTAAAAATGATCAAAAACCTTGAAAACAAAATGGAGAAAATGCAAGAGTCAATTGACAAAGACCTAGAAGAATTAAAGAATGAATATACAGAGACAAACAACACAATTACTGAAATTAAAAATACTCTAGAAGGAATCAGCAGCAGAATATCTGAAGCAGAAGAATGAATCAGTGAGCTGGAAGATAAAATGGTGGAAATAACTTCTGAAGAGCAGAATAAAGTAAAAAGAATGAACTGAGGATAGTCTCAGACACCTCTAGGACAATATCAAACACACCAACATTCAAATTATAGGGATCCCAGAAGGAGAAGAGAAAAAGAAAGGGTATGAGAAAATTTTTGAAGACATTACAGTTGAAAATTTCCCCAGCATGGAAAAGGAAATAGTCGAACAAGTCCAAGAGGTACAAAGAGCTCCATACAGGATTTACCCAAGGAGAAACATGTCAAGACACATACTAATCTAACTAACAAAGACTAAACACAAAGAAAGAATATTAAAAGCAGCAAGGGAGAAGCAACAAGTGACATACAAGGGAAGCCCCATATGCTTAACAGCTGATCCTTCAGCAGAAACTCTGCAAGCCAGAAGGGAATGGCAGGATATATTTAAAGTACTGAAAGGGAAAAATCTACAACCAAGATTACTGTACTTGACAAGGATCTCATTCAAAATTATGAAGAAATAAAAAGCTTTTCAGACAAGCAAAAGTTAAGAGAATTCAGTACCACCAAACCAGCTTTACAACAAATGTTAAATGGACTTATCTGGTCAAGAAATACAAGAGAAGAAAAAAGATCTACAAAATCAACCCCAAACAGTTAAGATAATGACAATAGGAACATATATATCAATAATTACCTTAAATGTAAATGGATTAAATGCTCCAAGCAAAAGACACAGACTGGATGAATGGATACAAAAACAAGACCCATATATACGCTGTCTACAAGAAACAGACCTCAGACCTCAATACACATATAGACTAAAATTGAGAGGATGGAAAAATATATTCCATGCAAATGGGAAGCAAAAGAAAGCTGGAGTAGAAATCCTCATATCAAACAAAATAGACCTTAAAACAAAGATTACAAGAGATAAAGACTCTACATAATAATCAAGGGATCAACCCAAGAGGAAGACATAACAATTGTAAACATCTATGCACCCAATATAGAAGCACCTCAATACACAAGACAAGCACTAACAAAAATAAAAGGAGAAATCGATGGTAACACAATAATAGTAGGAGACTAACACCCCACTCACACCAATGGACAGATCATGAAAACAGAAGATTAATAGGGAAACACAAGTCTTAAATGATACATTAGATGAGATGGATCTCATTGATACCTTCAGGACATTACATTCACATGCAAGAATACACCTTCTTCTCAAGTGAACATGGAACATTCTCCAGGATAG
This sequence comes from Cephalophus harveyi, assembly GCA_006410635.1. Lineage (NCBI taxonomy): Eukaryota > Metazoa > Chordata > Mammalia > Artiodactyla > Bovidae > Cephalophus > Cephalophus harveyi. The sequence goes on along the minus strand of SJYT01016440.1, from coordinate 134,335 downwards.
ACCACATCTTGGGTCACAAATCAAACCTCAGTAAATTTAAGAAAATTGAAATCATATCAAGCATCATCTCAGACCACAATGATATGAGACTAGAGATGAATTACAAGAAAAAGAATGTAAGAAACACAAACCCATGAAGATTAAACAAGTTTCTAAATAACCAGCAGGCTACTAAAGAAATCAAAAGGAAATTTAAAAATTTCTAGAAAAAAGTGACAATGAAAACACAACAACTCAAAACCTATGGGATGTAACAAAAGCATTTCTAAGAGGGAAATTAATAGCAATACAATCCTACCTCAAGATACAAGAAAAATATCAAATAGACAACCTAACTTTACACCTAGAACAACTGAAAAAAGAAGAACAAAACCCCCCAAAATTAGTAGAAGGAAAGAAATCATAAAGATCCGAGCAGAAATAATTGAAAAAGAAATGAAAGAAACAATAGTAAAGATTGATAAAAACTAAAAGCTGGCTCTTTGAGAAGATAAAGAAAATCGACAAAGCTTTCAGTTCAGTTCAGTTCAGTCGCTGAGTCGTGTCCAACTCTTTGCGACCCCATGAATCACAGCACAAGGCCTCCCTGTCCATCACCAACTCCCGGAGTTCACTCAAACTCATGTTCATCGAGTCAGTGATGCCATCCAGCCATCTTATCCTCTGTCGTCCCCTTCTACTCCTGTCCCCAATCCCTCCCAACATCAGGGTCTTTTCCAATGAGTCAACTCTTTGCATGAGGTGGCCAAAGTATTGAAGTATAAGCTTTAACATCAGTCCTTCCAATGAATACCCAGGACTGATCTCCTTTAGGGTGGACTGGTTGCACCTCCTAGCAGTCCAAGGGACTCTCAAGAGTCTTCTCCAACACCACAGTTCAAAAGCATTAATTCTTCAGCGCTCAGCTTTCTTCACAGTCCAATTCTCACATCCATACATGACCACTGAAAAAACCATAGCCTTGACTAGACGGACCTTTGTTGGCAAAGTAATATCATCTCAATATATGCAAGAAAAGCCTTTGACAAAATTCAGCACCCATTTATGATTAAAACTCTTCAAAAAATGGGCATAGAAGGAACCTACCTCAATATAGTAGAGGACAAGGAAATGGCAACCTGCTCCAGTACTCTTGCCTGGAGAATCCCATGGACAAAGGAGCCTGGTGGGCTACAGTCCATGGGGTCACAAATAGTCAGACACGACTGAGTGACTAACACATACACATATATGATAAACCTACAGCAAACATTATTCTCAATGGTAAAAAACTGAAAACATTCCCCCTAAGATCAGGAACAAGACAAGGGTATCCACTTTCACCACTATTATTCAACATAGTTTTGGAAGTCCTAGCTAAAGCAATCAGAGAAGAAAAAGAAATAAAAGGAATCCAGATCAGAGAACTAAAGCTCTCACTGTTTGCAGATTACATGATAGTGTACATAGAAAACAAAAACAAAAAATAGCATCAGAAAATTACTAGAGCTAATCAGTGAATTTAGACAAGTTGCAATATACAAAATCAATACACAGAAATCACTTGTATTTCTATATGCTAACAATGAAAACTCAGAAAAGAGAAATTAAGTAATCCTATTCACCATTGCAACAAAAAGAATAAAATATCTAGGAATAAACTTACCTAAGGAGACAAAAGAACTGTACACAGAAAATTATAAGACACTAATGAAAGAAATCAAAGACAACATAAACAGATGGAGAGAAATTCCACATTCTTGGGAAGGAAGAATCAACATTGTGAAAATGACTATACTACCAAATGCAATCTACAGATTCAATGCAATTCCTATCAAATTACCAATGGCATTTTTCAGAAAACTAGAACAAAAAATTTCACAATTCATATGGAAACAAAAGACCCAGAATAGCCAAAGCAGTCTTGAGAAATAAGAATGGAGCTGGAGGAATTAACCTTCCTGACTTAGGATTATACTAGAAAGCTACATCCATCAAGACAGTATAGTACAGGCACAAAAAACAGAAATATAGGCCAATGGAACAAGATAGAAAGCCCAGAAACAAACCCATGGACGTGTGAGTACCTTATTTTTGACAAAGGAGGCAAGAATATACAATGGGGCGAAGACAGCCCCTTCAATAAATGGTGCTGGAAAAACTGGACAGCTACATGTTAAAGAATGAAATTAGAACACGTCCTTACACCATACACAAAGATAAACTCAAAATGGATTAAAGACATAAATAAGACCAGAAACTATAAAACTCTTAGAAGAAAACATAGGCAGAACAATTGATGGCATATATCAGAACAAGATCCTCTATGATCCACCTCCTAGAGTAACAGAAATAAAAACAAAAATATACAGTGGGACCTGATTAAACTTTAAAACTTTTGCACAGCAAAGGAAGCTAGATTCAAGGTGAAAAGACAACCCTCAGAATGGGAGAAAATAATACCAAATGCAATAACTGACAAAGGATTAATTTCCAAAACATACAAGCAGCTCATATAACTCAATACCAGAAAAACAAACAACCCAATCAAAAAGTGGGAAAAAAGACTTAAACAGACATTTCTCCAAAGAAGACGTGCAGATGAGTAACAAACACATGAAAATATACTCAACATTGCTCATTATTAGAGAAATGCAAATCAAAACTACAATGAGATATCACCTCACACTGGTCAGAATGGCCATCATCAAAAAGTCTAGAAACAATAAATGCTGGAGAGGGTGTGGAGAAAAGGGAACACTCTTGCACTTTTGGTGGGAATGCAAGTTACAACCATTATGGAAGATGGTATGGAGATTCCTTAAAAAGCTTGGAATAAAAACACCATATGACCCAGCAATCCCACTCCTAGGCATAAACCCTAAGGAAGCCAAAATTGAAAATGACACATGTATCCCATTGTTCATTGTAGCACTATTTACAATAGCTATAACATGGAAGCAACCCAGATGCCCATCGACAGATGAATGGATAAAGAAGCAGTGGTATATATATGCAATGAAATATTACTCGGCCATAAAAAGGAACTCATTTGAGTTCATTCTGAGAAGGTGGATGAACTCAGAGCCTATTATACAGAGTGAAGTGAGTCAGAAAGAGAAAGATAAATATCATATTCTAACACATATATATGGAATCTAGAAGAATGGTACTGAAGAACTTATTTACAGGGCAGCAGTGGAGAAACAGACATAGAGAATAGTCTTTTGGACATGGGGAAAGGGGAGAAAAGGGTGAGAAGTATGGAAAGAGTAACATGGAAACTTACATTGCCATATGTAAAATAGATAGCCAATGGGAATTTGCTGTATGGCTCAGAAAACTCAAACAGGGGCTTGTATCAACCAAGAGGGATGGGATGGTGAGGAAGATGGGAGGGAGTTTCAAAAGGGAGGGCATATATGTATACCTACGGCTGATTCATGCTGAGGTTTGACAGAAAACAACAAAATTCTGTAAAGCAATTATCCTTCAATAAAAAATTAATTAAAAATATGTATAATGTGTAAAGTGCAAAATATTTAACCACAGTATAGTAGGGACACAAAACCATGTGAAAAGACACTGGCCTCGTGTTGCACTCCAGTTTTGGCCCCCAACTGTGTCAGACATCATTCTTTTACTTGCTGGATTGTGAGAATTTAAAAGGGTAGTCAGGATACCAAGAACACTCAGGGAGTTCAAGATAGTTATTATTTATCAACCACTGTGAAAATATAACACTTGAACTATCAGTGAGTTAACATGTACCAACTAAATAATGACTAAAATGGCATTTGCTCTCTTGCATCCTCATGGACCCACCAGGCTTAATTGCTAAGCTCAGTCCTTTCACAGGACTATAGAGGTATATCAATCAAAACAGATACACCATACCCTTACTGAAGATTTGCAAGTCACAAGAAAGGATCACATCTCTTAGCACACAGCATTTATTTGAAAAATCTCCACAGGGCTTTTCTCATGGTTCTTCAGCCTTCTTCTAGCCAAAGAATCTTTTTTATTTCCTTACTCCCTTGTTCCATTTGGCCTCAAAATTAGCAGAGAAAATTCTTTTTTTCTGAACAGTCTCTTCCCTGTAAATCAGGATTTCTCAACCTTGCCACAGTTGAGATGAGAGTCAGATAATACTTTGTTTTGAGAAATATGGGGATATTTTGTGCATTGTAGGTCATGTAGCATTATCCCTGGACTCTGCCCATCAGTATCCAGTAACAGCACCTTTCTCAAATTACAGACATTATTAAATGTCCCCTAAGGAACAAAATTGCTCCCATGGAGAAAAATTGCACTAAATCTATTACCCATTTTTACTTAATTAAAAATTATACTTTAGTGCCTTTAAACTTCTACATATGTTTCCACACATAGCTCAGAAAACAAGGCTCATATTCTCCTAGGGAGGTGAAGAGGATTCTGTTCTGTTGTCATTCAGTTTCAGTTCAGTTCAGTCGCTCAGTCGTGTCCGACTCTTTGCGACCCCATGAATCGCAGCACGCCAGGCCTCCCTGTTCATCACCATCTCTCGGAGTTCACTCAGACTCACATCCATCGAGTCAGTGATGCCATCCAGCCATTAGCCAGATGGATTCTAGGGGACTAGACAAACAACTTGAATTTGATGGGTGCTCAATGAGACCATGAACTTCATTATTTCAGGTGTATGTGCTTTTGTGTTTGGTATGTTGAAAAGTTATTCAAAAGTAAAACATAATCTGTTACTCTGTTGTATAGGAAATCTTTGCAATGACCAAGTCTAAAATAAATCCTATATGTAATACTATTAATCTAGGATCTTTCTTCTGAAAAATTCTCAGGTGTGAGAGAAGTAAGGGTCAGGATGCACTTGAGGGATGCTCTTAGCCCATTGCTTAGATATTTTTTCTTCCTGTTTAATCTTTTGCCATTGTTGATCTTTTCTTATTCCTCTCATTTTCCAAGTCCTATGTGTCATTAATTGTGAAACTCAGTTTCTTTTCCAACTATGCTAAGGTCAGTATGAGAAATTCCTCTTAAAACATGTCCTGCTTTTGTATCGTAAATAATTTCTGAATTGTAGTATGATTTGTTTCAGCAACATTCTCTTTCAGCCAAATTAGAAAGTACTCTCAACAATTCAGTCTAATCACTGACAAATTAATAAAGTGGATAAAATTTCTATTTGGTTTTCTGGGCATTTGACAATCACAGAAATTAAGATTTATAGATGTTTGTTGTTCAGTTGCTAAGTCATCTCCCACTTTTTGCAACCCCATGGACTGCAACATGCCAGGCTTCCCTGTCCTTCACTATCTCCATGAGTTTGCTCAAACTCAAGTCCGTTGAGTTAGTGATGCTATCCAACAATCTCATCCTCTGTTTCTGCCTTCTTCTTTTGCCCTCAATCTTTCCCAGCATCAGGGTCTTTTCCAGTGTATCAGCTCTTTACATCAGGTGACCAAAGTATTGAAGCTTCAGCTTCAGCATTCCATATTTCCAATGAATATTCAGGGTTGAATTCCATTAGGATTGACTGGTCTGATCTCCTTGCTGTCCAAGGGACCCTCAGTAGTCTTCTTCAGCATGAAAATTCAGCAGAATTCAGCAGAAGCATCAATTCTTCTGCACTCACTCTTCTTTATGGTCCAACACTCACATCTGTACATGTCTACTGGTAAAACAACAGTGTTGACTATATGAACCTTTGTGGGCAAAGTGATGTCTCTGCTCTTTAATATGCTTTGTAGGTTTGTCATAGATTTCTTTCTAAGAGGTAAGCACCTTTTAATTTCAAGGCTACAGTCACCATCCACAGTGATTTTGGAGCCCAAGAAAATAGTCTGTAACTGCTTCTACTATTTCCCATCTCTTTGCCATGAGGTGATCAAACTGGAAGCCACAATCATAGTATTTTGAATGTTGACTTTTAAGTCAGATTTTCCATTCTCTTTTTGCACCCTCATCAAGAGATTCTTTAGTTCCTTCACTCTCTGCTATCAGAGTGGTATCATCTGTATATCTGAGGTTGTTGATATTTCTCCTGGCTGTCTTGATTCCAGCTTGTGATTAATCCAGCCTGGCATGTCTCATGATGTACTCTGCATATAAGTTAAATAATCAGGGTGACAATATACAGGCTTGACTAACTCCTTTCTCAATTTAGAAACAGTCCATTTTTCCATGTCCAGTTCTAACTGTTGCTTTTTGACCTGCATACAGTGTTTCTCAGGAGACAGGGAAAATTGTCTGGTATTCCCATCTTTAAGAATTTTCCACAGTTTTTGTGATCCACATAGTTAAAGGCTTTAGTGTACTCAATGAAGAAGAAATAGATATTTTCCTGGAATTGTCATGCTTCCTCTATGAACCAGTGAATATTCACAATTTGACCTTTGGTTTCTCTGCCTCCTATAAACCCACTCGTATATCTGGAAGTTCTCAATTCATCTACTGCTAAAGCCGAGCTTAAGGGATTTTGAGCATAGCCTTACTGCCATGTAAGGTGAGCTAATTTATACAGTAGTTTGAACATTCTTTGACAATGCCCTTCATTAGGATTGGAATGAAAACTGACCTTTTCCATTAATTTGATCACTGCTGATTCTTTCAAATTTGCTGACATCCTAAATCAGCACTTTAACAGCATAATCTTTTAGGATTTTAAATAGCTTAGCTGGAATTCCATCACCTTCACTAGCCATGTTAGTAGAAATGCTTCCTAAGGCCCACTTGACTTCACACATCAGGATGTCTTGCTCTAGGTGAGTGACCACACCATCATGGTTATCTGGGTCATTATGACCTTTTCTGTACAGTTCTTGTGTGTATTCTTGCTACTACTTCTTAATCTCTGCTTCTATGAGGTCCTCCCTAATCTTCTGCTTCTATTAGGTCCTTGTCATTTCTGGCCTTTATTGTGCCCATCTTTGCATGAAATATTCCCTTGGTATCTCCAATTTTCTTGAAAAAATCTCTAGTCTTTCCCATCCTCTCTGTCTCTCTCTCTCTTTTTTTTTTTTTTTTTTGTATTGTTCATTTAAGAAGGCCTTCTTATCTCTCCTTGCTATTCTCTGCAACTCTGCATTCAGTTGGGATATCTTTTCCTTTCTCCCTTGACTTTTGCTTCTTTTCTTCACTCAGCTATTTATAAAGCCTCCTTGGACAACCACTTTGGCTTCTTGAATTTATTTTTCATTGGAATACTTTTGGTCACCACCTGCTGTACAATGTTGTAAACTTTCCTCCACAGTTCTTTCGACATTCTGTCTACCAGATCTAATCCCTCAAATCTATTCATCACCTCTACTATATAATCATAAGGGATTTGATTTAGGTCATGTCTGAATGGCCTAGTAATCTTCCCTACTTTTTTCCATTTAAGCCTGAATTTTGCAACAAGGAGCTCATGATCTGAGCCACAGTTAGTTCCAGGTCTTGTTTTTGCTGACTGTATAGAGCTTCTCCATCTTTGGCTACAAAGAACATAATCAAGCTGATTCCGGTATTGACAATTTGGTGATGTCTTGTGTAGAACTGTCTCTTCCTTTTGGAAAAGAGTGTTTTCTATGATGAGAGCTTTCTCTTGACAAAATTCTGTTAGCCTTTGGTTTGCCCTGTTCCATTTTGTACTCCAAGGCCAAATTTGACTATTATTCCAGGTATCTCTTGACTTTCTAGTTTTGCATTCCAATCCCCTACAATGAAAAGGATGTCTTATTTATTTATTTATTTATTTATTTATTTATTTATTTATTTATTTATTTATTTTTGGTGTTAGTTCTAGAATGTATTGTAGGTCTTCACAGAACCAGTCAGCCTCAGGTTCTTCAGCAACAGTGGTTGGAGTATAGAGCTGGATTACTGTGATGTTGAATTGTTTGCCTGGAAATGAATTGAGATCATTCTGTTGTTTTGAGGTTGCACCCAAGTACTGTATTTTGGATTATTTTGTTGACTATGAGGGTAACTCCATTTCTTCTAAGGGATTCTTGCCCACAGTAGTAGATACAATGATCATTTCTGAATTAAATTCACCCATTCTTAACCATTTTGGTTCATTGATTCCTAAGATGTCGATGTTCACTCTTGCTATCTCCTGCTTGAACACATCCAATTTACCTTCATTCATAGACCTGACATTCCAGGTTCCTATGCAATATTGTTCTTTATAGCTTCACTTTCTTAACTGTCACCAACCAGACACTTCATTCTTTGAATGAAGCCCAGTCACTTCATTCTTTCAAGAGCTATTAGTAATTGCCCTTTGCTCTTCCATAGTAGCATATTGGACTCCTTTGAACCTGAAGGGCTATCTTCTGGTGTCATATCTTTTTGCCTTTGTGTACTGTTCATGGGGTTCTCAGGGTAAGAATACTGGAATGGTTTGTCATTCCCTCCTTCAGTAGACCACTTTTTTTTTTTTTTTTTTTTGAGCCCTTCACTATGACATGACTGTCTTGGGTGGCCCTACACAGTATGACTCAAAGCTTCATTGAGTTATGCAAGCCCCTTCACCACAACAAGGCTATGATCCATGAAGTGGAAGATTTATGGAGATTAGGTGATTTATTCATTATTGCAAGATTAATTAAACTCATAGGAACATTGTTTTAACAACTATTTGCTGATCTTGTCTTCATAAAAGCACTCAATGCATTATACTTCATAATTGTTAAAAGTAGAATTCTAATTCACAGTAAGCAAATTGATGAAAAACTAAGATATAGATTAGACTTTATACTCCAATTACTTCAGCATAATTTCCTGGAATAGTAAATAGGAATCCTATTTCTAGAAGAAATATAGAAATATGAATTATAAAATTTCTTGGTAAATGCTGTTATAAATTAACCTTCAGTTCAGTTCAGTTCAGTTCAGTTGCTCAGTCGTGTCCGACTCTTTGTGACCCCATGAATTGCAGCACACCAGGCCTCCCTGTCCATCACCAACTCCCAGAGTTCACTCAAACTCACGTCCATCGAGTCAGTGATGCCATCCAGCCATCTCATCCTCTGCCGTCCCTTTCTACTCCTGCCCCCAAATCCCTCCCAGGATCAGGGTCTTTTCCAGTGAGTCAGCTCTTCTCATGAGGTGGCCAAAGTATTGGAGTTTCAGCTTTAACATCAGTCCTTCCAATGAACACCCAGGACTGATCTCCTTTAGGATGGACTGGTTGGATCTCCTTGCAATCCAAGGGAATCTCAAGAGTCTTCTCCAACACCACAGTTCAAAAGCATCAATTCTTCGGCTCTCAGCTTTCTTCACAGTCCAACTCTTACATCCATACATGAATACTGGAAAAACCATAGCCTTGACTCGATGGACTTTTGTTGGCAAAGTAATGCAAAGAAATAGAGGAAAACCACAGAATGGGAAAGACTAGAGATCTCTTCAAGAAAATTAGATACCAAGGGAACATTGCATGCAAAGATGGGCTTTATAAAGGTCAGAAGTAGTATAGACCTAACAGAGGCAGAAGATATTAAGAAAAGGTGGCAAGAATACACAGAAGAACTATACAAAAAAGACCTTCACGACCAAGATAATCATGATGGTGTGATCACTCACCTAGAGCCAGACATCCTGGAATGTGAAGCCAAGTGGGCCTTAGAAAGCATCACTATGAACAAAGCTAGTGGAGGTGATGGAATTCCAGTGGAGCTGTTTCAAATTCTAAAAGATGATGCTGTGATCAGAAAATTCTGAAAGAGATGGGAATACCAGACCACCTGACCTGCCTCTTGAGAAATCTGTATGCAGGTCAGGAAGCAACAGTTAGAACTGGACATGGACCAACAGGCTGGTTCCCAATAGGAAAAGGAGTACGTCAAAGCTGTATATTGTCACCCTGCTTCTTTAACTTATGTGCAGAGTACATCATGAGAAACGCTGGGCTGGAAGAAGCACAAGCTTGACCAAGATTGCCGGGAGAAATATCAATAACCTCAGATATGCAGATGACACCACCCTTATGGCAGAAAGTAAAGAGGAACTAAAAAGCCTCTTGATGAAAGTGAAAGAGGAGAGTGAAAAAGTTGGCTTAAAGCTCAACATTCAGAAAACGAAGATCATGGCATCTGGTCCCATCACTTCATGGAAAATAGATGGGGAAACAGTGGAAACAGTGTCAGACTTTATTTTTTTGGTCTCCAAAATCACTGCAGATGGTGATTGCAGGCATGAAATTAAAATTAACCTTAATCATTCATTAATGTATACATAGTTAAAATGCTTGATACCAAAACCACATAATTTTTACCAATAAATATACTCTGCTTAAAATAAAATATGTATTACCCAATTCTGATTTTCATGACAATGTTGTGGTAGAAATACACAGAAAACCTCAAAAGCATGAAACAAACTACTCTGGAATCTTTTACAATAACACACTTCATTTTTATCTACATATAAAGATGGATTTATATCTGCCATTTATTTTATGAAATTCAGCGTAGTCAATGAAAGTTCTAGAAAAACTCCTTGCTGAATTCTCTGTCTTATTGGGGACACAATTAAAGAACTGTATTTTGATAAGGTTCTCTTTTTTGTCTAGAATATTACATAGAATAGAATTAAAAGCACTGATATAAAGTCTGTTGAAACACAGCTAGTGATATTGGTCCTCCTGATTTTTTTTTCTTGGCAATGCAAGAGAATAAAATATTTCCAATTTAAAACAATCTTTGAAACATGTATACTATCATGTAAGAATGAAGCACCAGCCTATTCGATACAGGATACTTGGGGCTGGTACACGGGGATGATCCAGAGAGAGGATATGGGGTGGGATGTGGGAGGGGGATTCAGGATTGGGATCTCATATACACCCATGGTGGATTCATGTCAATGTATGGCAAAACCAATACGGTACTGTAAAGTAAAATAAAGTAAAAATTAAAAAAAAATAAAATAAAGTATCCTGAAAAAATAAATAAATAAAACAATCTTTTTTAATGTAAATTCTTCCTCAAAGGATAATTCCATTTGAAAAGATGTAGTGGAAATAACAATAATGGTGTTTCTTTCCAAGAAAATCTATTAATAAATATAAATAAAAATACTCATGAGAATACAGCCAAATATTCCACAAGTAACAAAAGTTGATTTTGATAAACAAGAAAAAAATAAACAGTTTAAAATAAAAGTAGTTTGTCTTACTTTGGCTCTGTCACCCTATTAAAGGCTTTTTTTTTTTTTTTTTCCTGTTTTAATGTTGATGGGTTTTGCACAAGCTGGTGAAATATCGTCCCCTACTGTTCAATTCTGATAAATTGATTATAGGGAAACTGTTTCAGCCTGTAAATATGCGGCTACCCTTGAGAACTCTGTGTAGTTGCTAGATGGAATGGAGCGTCTTCTTAAAGTTTTAATCACATCTCCATTAAACCAACTATCTTATTTCAATTGTTCAGTTGAGGCATTTTCTGAGTTGATTGCTGACATTTTGGATAATTTTAAACATAAACCTAAGAAAGGAAATATGTCATTTTACCTACCCTTCTTAGTCTGAAGGAATATTTATTTGTACATAAGTGTGTTATTCCATTTAAAATATTATATTCCCATTCATGATCACTTTATTAAAGCGCCTACTTATAAAACCAGATTGTCTCTCAACAAAGCTTGTCATTTATACATTAGTGTATTATGCACTAGAGAACCAAAAAAAAAAGTTTTTCTTTTCATTTAAAATTCAGGAGGCATAATATATTTCTAATATAATCAACTCTTCCAGTCTAGCTGCCTAAAATTTGATGCATTTTCATAAAAGGAGAGAACAGACTTATAAGTTTAATACAGACTTATATGTTTAAAAGCCATTTATCCTCATTTTAATCACTACTTGGACGTTATTATTATTACATGTTTCAGGAGGCTAGACTTACAGTTATCCACAGTGCTTTTATATTTGTAACTTAAAGATAAATAACTAAGGCAATTATATCTTTTTGAATTTATATTAAATCGTAAAAATTAACAAAGAAGCCATTTTAAGTAGTACCTACAGAAGGTTAAAGGGTTTGTCCTCTTGCAGCTCCTAAATTACCACACTTTTTTCCACCAGTCTATTAAACATTTAGCTGAAAGAAAAGGAAAAAATCCTTTGAACTGCTTTATTTTAAGTGAATCACCTTTAAAATTAAATATAAATTTCTTTCCATTTATGCTCTGACCAACCAAAAGGGCAATAATGTCTTTTTTATTTATCTAAAAATTGACTTCTTAGTCATTTTTGAAGCTCTGAGGAAATGTGGCTATAAATGAACTTATTTACAAAACAAATCGAGTTACAGATACAGAAAACAAAGTTACAGCTACCAAGGGGAAAAGGGAGGGGAATAAGTTGGGATGTTAGGACTGAAATACACACACATATAAAATAGATGACTAATAAGAACTAATAAGGACCGACTGTATAGCACAGGGATCTCAATACTCTATAATAATCTATATGGGAAAACAATCTCAGAAAGAGTGGCTATATATATATATATATATATATATATGTATATAAAACCTATTCAGTTTGCTCTATGGAAGAAACTAACACAACATTATAAATCAACTATGCTTCAATAAAAATTAATTGTAAAGAGATTATTGCAAACTTTAAAAAAAAAAAAAGGAGTGGAGATAGAAATCCAAAATGCAATCACTGGTGTCAGTTTTATAATCTATCCTTTATACAAGGGAGACTATTTAGAGTTCAATTGGGAGCATTATAAATTTAGGCTTACAACAATAACTGTTATATAAAAAAGAAGTATATAGAAAGTAATCTCTATAGGATAGATAGCAGTTAAATAGGTAGAAAAAATGATAGACATACCAATCCAGACCTCACAGACTACTTATAAATTCCACAAAGATCAATATAGATGTGGCCTGGGGAAACTCATCACTGAAACAGGATCGGTATTTTCTGTAGCGTTTAATGAGATGCTTAGCTTCTTACTAATAATCTTCCAAACATCAGCCTTGCTCCATATGTCACCTTTATTTTTTAAGCTCAGCCATTTTTTACTTTCTGCTAAACATTAAATACTTATTTGTAGAAGATGATCCCTGTATTTTTGGAGCATATATTGCAATGTGTAAGAGCATGGACTTTTACAAAAGCATGTGTACAAAAATATCCACTGAAGCAACTAAAATAGACTGGTTTGCCAGAGGAAAGTGGTTAGATAAATCCTGGAACACACAAGGAGTGGAGTGCATGGGCAATTCCTAATGCAAAATGATGTATGAATTACTTGTTTAATATATACTTGGTAGCTCAGCTGGTAAAGAATCTACCTGCAATGCAGGAGACCCTGGTTTCATCCCTGGGTCAGTAAGATCCCCTGAAGAAGAGAAAGGCCACCCACTCCAGTTTTCTTGGGCTTCCCTGGTTGTTCAGGAGGTAAAGAATCCACCCACAATGTGGGAGACCTGGGTTTGATGTCTGGGTTGGGAAGATACCCGGAGAAGGGAACAGCTTCCTACTCCAGTATTCTTGCCTGGAGAATTCCATGGACAGAGGAGCCTGGCAGGCTAAAATCCATGGGGTTACAAAGAGTTGGACATGACTGAGCAACTTTCACACTTTTACTTTAGCAAATTAGAAAATAAATTTTTTCCAAAATAGAGGTAGAATAATAATGTTTGTTATTTTTTGAACATATTTTCTCACCCCACATAAAATAAAATTCTATAAAAAGTATTTTTTTTCTGACATCTTTGCCATCCTGTCTACCTTATCAAGAGGAAGGGTAAGAGGGAAAAATATAAACTCAGGAAACAGAAAAATCTAATAAACCATAACTGGACAGAGGGCTCCATTGAATTTAAGCAACTAAAGAAAGTACTTTATATTTAAGCTATAATTTGTGGTTTATGTGTTAATACATCTTAGTTAGATATACTGAGATTATGCCCAAATTCTACGTTAGACTTAATTTTAATAGATAGATTAGATAACTAAGTTAATAGAAGATAGACCCCTGAATCACTGACTGTTGGATTTCAATCTGCCAAAGATAATGAAAATTAAGACCAGTATTCTTGTAAGCCTCTTAGTGTAGCATTAACTAAAGGGTTAACATTGCATCTTTGAACACAAACTTCCTTCTGTTTCACTTAGGACCAGTTCATCCCCAGAATTAGTCAAGTCAGTGAAATGAGTATATACAATGGAGAATTTTGAGGCTTAGGCTGCCACTTTGTTACTTAAAGCAAGCTACATTCCAATAAATTATCGTCAAGTTCAAAAAGAACTGCATTTATTCCTTTGTGACCTTTAGTCAAACTGTGTATAATGCTGTTTCCTGTACAAGAACCACCTGTACAGATAAGCCTTGATATATGTTCCTGATAATTTGGCAAAATATGGCTCAACTTTATTTTCAAAGCCCTGTTGTATTTTCTTTATCTTAAGGATAGGGAGCTATTTTGTAATACTGCTCAAATTAAATGCCCAAATAAGATGCTAAAAAGAGGCATAGTCCCTCTTTGTAAAAAGTACATTTACATCAAGTACACTACACATATTTTAACAAATGTAATTATCTTTCTCATAAAACTAAAGGACAAAAAAACAGATATAGTAACATAATACTAAGTCAATTATTATTATTAAATGTACTGTAAAATCCTCCACAAATAGGTTCATTATATTTACAAGGACCATGTCTTTTATGTACATATTAGGTAACCTGGTTGACTTGATCCAAATTCAAAAAAATAGGATACCAATGATCAGAGATGTGAATTGATCATTTTAATAGCCTTTTTCCCCCCACACAATTACACTGTTCTTTGATCAGCTCTAAGCCAGGTACAGCATTTTACCTCTGCAGGCCTTTTATTACATGAAAGTCCAAGGGAAATGGTTGATAATTTGTCATGGCTTATCATTGCCTTTAAAAAGAATGGAAACTCTGCTGCATCATTTTTACTGCAGAGTTCTCCACAATAAAGTGTCTTCTAACCTCTTCAGCTTCATCTTGCTTCAGTTCCTCCAATAAGTCATCAAAGACTCTTGAGGCTTCCTGTTATATTTGCTGAGCCCTCTGCCCTCTGTATTGTCCCCAAACTTATCACACTGCTGGTTCCTTCTCTTCTCCTGATAAAGGACACACCTTCTCTGTTGCTGACCCATGCCATTTAAACTCTTTCCCTCCATCAATATCCCCCATCCTTCAATATTTTATATCATAACACCATATGTTTGCTTTGTCAGTCAATTCAGTTCAGTTGCTTTGTGGTGTCCGACTCTTTGCGACTCCATGAATCACAGCACCCGAGGCCTCCCTGTCCATCACCAACTCCCGGAGTTCACTCAGACCCATCTCCAACGAGTTGGTGATGCCATCCAGCCAGCTCATCCTCTGTCATCCCCTTCTCCTACTGCCCCCAATCCCTCCCAGAATCAGAGTCTTTTCCAATGAGTCAGCTCTTCGCATGAGGTGGCCAAAGTATTAGAGTTTCAGCTTTAGCATCTTTCCCTCCAAAGAACACCCAGGGCTGATCTCCTTCAGAATGGACTGATTGGATCTCCTTGCAGTCCAAGGGACTCTCAAGAGTCTTCTCCAACACCACAGTTCAAAAGCATCAATTCTTTGGCACTCAGACTTCTTCACAGTCCAACTCTCACATCCATACATGACCACAGGAAAAGACCATAGCCTTGACTAGATGGACCTTTATTGGCAAAGTAATGTCTCTGCTTTTGAATATGCTATCTAAGTTGGTCATAACTTTCCTGAAAAGGAGTAAGTGTCTTTTAATTTCATGGCTGCATCACCATCTGGAGTGATTTTGGAGACCAAAAAAATAAAGTCTGACACTGTTTCCACTGTTTCCCCATCTATTTCCCATGAAGTGATGGCACCAGATGCCATGATCTTCGTTTTCTGAATGTTGAGCTTTAAGCCAGTCTCTTATACACATCTAGATGTGTATAAGAGACAGTACCAATCCAGACCTCACAGACTACTTATAAATTCCACAAAGATCAATATAGATGTGGCCTGGGGAAACTCATCACTGAAACAGGATCGGTATTTTCTGTAGCGTTTAATGAGATGCTTAGCTTCTTACTAATAATCTTCCAAACATCAGCCTTGCTCCATATGTCACCTTTATTTTTTAAGCTCAGCCATTTTTTACTTTCTGCTAAACATTAAATACTTATTTGTAGAAGATGATCCCTGTATTTTTGGAGCATATATTGCAATGTGTAAGAGCATGGACTTTTACAAAAGCATGTGTACAAAAATATCCACTGAAGCAACTAAAATAGACTGGTTTGCCAGAGGAAAGTGGTTAGATAAATCCTGGAACACACAAGGAGTGGAGTGCATGGGCAATTCCTAATGCAAAATGATGTATGAATTACTTGTTTAATATATACTTGGTAGCTCAGCTGGTAAAGAATCTACCTGCAATGCAGGAGACCCTGGTTTCATCCCTGGGTCAGTAAGATCCCCTGAAGAAGAGAAAGGCCACCCACTCCAGTTTTCTTGGGCTTCCC
Organism: Cephalophus harveyi; assembly: GCA_006410635.1. NCBI lineage: Eukaryota > Metazoa > Chordata > Mammalia > Artiodactyla > Bovidae > Cephalophus > Cephalophus harveyi. The sequence continues at coordinate 117,840 of SJYT01016440.1, read as the reverse complement.
TGGTTGTTCAGGAGGTAAAGAATCCACCCACAATGTGGGAGACCTGGGTTTGATGTCTGGGTTGGGAAGATACCCGGAGAAGGGAACAGCTTCCTACTCCAGTATTCTTGCCTGGAGAATTCCATGGACAGAGGAGCCTGGCAGGCTAAAATCCATGGGGTTACAAAGAGTTGGACATGACTGAGCAACTTTCACACTTTTACTTTAGCAAATTAGAAAATAAATTTTTTCCAAAATAGAGGTAGAATAATAATGTTTGTTATTTTTTGAACATATTTTCTCACCCCACATAAAATAAAATTCTATAAAAAGTATTTTTTTTCTGACATCTTTGCCATCCTGTCTACCTTATCAAGAGGAAGGGTAAGAGGGAAAAATATAAACTCAGGAAACAGAAAAATCTAATAAACCATAACTGGACAGAGGGCTCCATTGAATTTAAGCAACTAAAGAAAGTACTTTATATTTAAGCTATAATTTGTGGTTTATGTGTTAATACATCTTAGTTAGATATACTGAGATTATGCCCAAATTCTACGTTAGACTTAATTTTAATAGATAGATTAGATAACTAAGTTAATAGAAGATAGACCCCTGAATCACTGACTGTTGGATTTCAATCTGCCAAAGATAATGAAAATTAAGACCAGTATTCTTGTAAGCCTCTTAGTGTAGCATTAACTAAAGGGTTAACATTGCATCTTTGAACACAAACTTCCTTCTGTTTCACTTAGGACCAGTTCATCCCCAGAATTAGTCAAGTCAGTGAAATGAGTATATACAATGGAGAATTTTGAGGCTTAGGCTGCCACTTTGTTACTTAAAGCAAGCTACATTCCAATAAATTATCGTCAAGTTCAAAAAGAACTGCATTTATTCCTTTGTGACCTTTAGTCAAACTGTGTATAATGCTGTTTCCTGTACAAGAACCACCTGTACAGATAAGCCTTGATATATGTTCCTGATAATTTGGCAAAATATGGCTCAACTTTATTTTCAAAGCCCTGTTGTATTTTCTTTATCTTAAGGATAGGGAGCTATTTTGTAATACTGCTCAAATTAAATGCCCAAATAAGATGCTAAAAAGAGGCATAGTCCCTCTTTGTAAAAAGTACATTTACATCAAGTACACTACACATATTTTAACAAATGTAATTATCTTTCTCATAAAACTAAAGGACAAAAAAACAGATATAGTAACATAATACTAAGTCAATTATTATTATTAAATGTACTGTAAAATCCTCCACAAATAGGTTCATTATATTTACAAGGACCATGTCTTTTATGTACATATTAGGTAACCTGGTTGACTTGATCCAAATTCAAAAAAATAGGATACCAATGATCAGAGATGTGAATTGATCATTTTAATAGCCTTTTTCCCCCCACACAATTACACTGTTCTTTGATCAGCTCTAAGCCAGGTACAGCATTTTACCTCTGCAGGCCTTTTATTACATGAAAGTCCAAGGGAAATGGTTGATAATTTGTCATGGCTTATCATTGCCTTTAAAAAGAATGGAAACTCTGCTGCATCATTTTTACTGCAGAGTTCTCCACAATAAAGTGTCTTCTAACCTCTTCAGCTTCATCTTGCTTCAGTTCCTCCAATAAGTCATCAAAGACTCTTGAGGCTTCCTGTTATATTTGCTGAGCCCTCTGCCCTCTGTATTGTCCCCAAACTTATCACACTGCTGGTTCCTTCTCTTCTCCTGATAAAGGACACACCTTCTCTGTTGCTGACCCATGCCATTTAAACTCTTTCCCTCCATCAATATCCCCCATCCTTCAATATTTTATATCATAACACCATATGTTTGCTTTGTCAGTCAATTCAGTTCAGTTGCTTTGTGGTGTCCGACTCTTTGCGACTCCATGAATCACAGCACCCGAGGCCTCCCTGTCCATCACCAACTCCCGGAGTTCACTCAGACCCATCTCCAACGAGTAATAAGGAGTTCATGATCTGAGCCACAGTCAGCTCCTGGTCTTGTTTTTGTTGACTGTATAGAGCTTCTCCATCTTTGGCTGCATAGAATATAATCAATCTGATTTCGGCGTTGACCATCTGGTGATGTCCATGTGTAGAGTCTTCTCTTGTGTTGTTGGAAGAGACTGTTTGCTATGACTAGTGCATTCTCTGGGCAAAACTCTATTAGACTTTGCCCCGCTTCATGCTATATTCTAAGGCCAAATTTGCCTGTTACTCCAGGTGTTTCCAGACTTCCTACTTTAGCATTCCAGTCCCCTATAATGAAAAGGACATCTTTTTTGAGTGTTAGTTCTAAAAGGTCTTGTAGGTCTTCATAGAACTATTCAACTTCAGCTTCTTCAGCATTTCTGGTTGGGGCATAGACTTGGATAACTGTGATATTGAATGGTTTGCCTTGGAAACAAACAGAGATCATTCTGTCGTTTTTGAGATTGCATCCAAGTACTGCATTTCGGACTCTTTTGTTGACCACAGTGGCTACTCCATTTCTTCTAAGAGATTCCTTCCTGCAGCAGTAGATATAATGGTCATCTGAGTTAAATTCACCCATTACAGTCCATTTTAGTTCGCTGATTCCTAGAATGTCATCATTCACTCTTGCCATCTCCTGTTGATCACTTCTAATTTGCCTTGATTCATGGACCTGACATTCCAGGTTCCTATGCAGTATTGCTCTTTACAGCACTGGACCTTGCTTGTATCACCAGTCACATCCACAGCTGGGTATTGTTTTTGCTTTGGCTCCATCCCTTCATTCTTTCTGGAGTTATTTCTCCACTGATCTCCAGTAGCATATTGGGCGCCTACTGACCTGGGGAGTTCCTCTTTCAGTATCTTATCATTTTGCCTTTTCATACTGTTCATGGGGTTCTCAAGGCAAGAATACTGAAGTGGTTTGCCATTCTCTTCTCCAGTGGACAACATTCTGTCAGACCTCTCCACCATGACCTGCCTTCTTTGGTGGCCCTACAAGGCATGGCTTGGTTTCATTGAGTTAGACAAGGCTGTGGTCCTAGTGTGATTAGCTTGACTGGGTTTCTGTGATTATGGTTTCAGTATGTCTGCCCTCTGATGAACTCTGGCAACACCTACCATCTTACTTGGGTTTCTCTTACCTTGGACATGAGGTATCTCTTCACGGCTGCTCCAGCAAAGCGCAGCCACTGCTCCTTATCTTGGACAAGGGGTATCTCCTCACCACCGCCCCTCCTGACCTTGAATGTGGAATAGCTCCTCTAGGCTCTCCTGCACCCGCGCAGCCACTGCTCCTTGGATGCTCTCCAAAATCTGTAATTTGCCTGTTTATCATTTATTTCCTTATTTGTAATCTGTCTCCTCTATTAGTTAACTAATTCATCTCAATTCCAATTAGAACTGTGGTGTTAGCACTAGTACTACTACAACAACTACTTATATGAACTAATATTTGTTAGTTATTTAATTAGGTGGTAGGTATTTTATACATAGACACTTATTTAATATTCATTATAACCTGTAAGTTATCATTATATTTGTACTTGTTTTATGTATGAGAAATCAAAATATAGAACAATTAAGTAACTAGCTCATAATCATGTAAGTAGAGATTGAATGTGAATTCAGAAGGTTTAGACTCCGATTCACTAAATATATTTACTTCCTAGAGCTGGACTTGGGTGCATGCTCAGTCATGTCCAACTCTTTGCACCGCCATGGACTATAGCTCACCAGGCTCCTCTGGCAATGGTGTTTTCCAAGCAAGAATACTGGAGTGGGTTGCCATCTCCTCCTCCAAGGGATCTTCCCAACCCAGAGATCTAACCCACCTCTCTTGTGTTTCCTGCCTTGGCAGGCAGATTCTTTACCCTTGTGCTACCTGAGAAGCCAGTGATTCACCTTACTGATAGAATATTGTAATAATACACATTAAAATAATTTTGGCTTCCCAGGTAGCACTAATGGAAAGAACCCACCTGCCAAGGCAGGGGACATAAGGGATGTGGTTCAATCCCAGGGAGGGGAAGATCCCTGGAGAAGGGAATGGCAACCCACTCCAGTATTCTTGCCTGGCGAATGTCATGGACATAGGAGCCTGGCAGGCTATGGTCCACAGCATCATAAAGAGTCGGACAAAACTGAAGCAACTTAATACACACACATAATAATTTTAGGGGAAAGGTGAGTACTCACTGAACTAAATGGTATACATTACTATTTTCTCAGCAGTGAAATTTAAATAGAATTATGATGCCAAAGTCAGGGTTATCCTTCCTGGAGGACACTTTCCTTATATTTTTACTAGTATCATTTTGATTTCTGTGCTTATTGTGTTAATGTAAAATTTAATTAAATAATAAAAATAATTTTGTTACATTAAAATGTAAAATAAATAGGGTGCTAAAAAAGATATAAAGCTTAGTCCTTCTCTCTCCAAATTGACTCATGTTATAACGAGTATATGCAATAAATCAAATCATATATCATTGTGCCTAAATTAATTAATAGCATAGGCTGAGCTGAAGTTTTCCAGATAAAGATGTAGATGTTGATCAGTACTGAATATCTCAAATCATAGACAACGCTTTCCATGGTGCTTTAAAAGATTTCTCTAATCTACCTTAAGTGTCTGTTCATTTGGAAAATACCCTGATTTAGCTATACTTTCCTTTATATTCTCAACATTATTGTTGTACCTAAATCTATTTACTTCCTAGAGCTGGACTTGAGAGATTTAAATTGTTTGCTTCCCCAATTTAAGAGGTTAATATAAATGATAGATTATAAGGTGGCCCTATAACTGATCAAAGTTCTAAAATTGACATCACAGAATGTTATGTTATGACTTATATAACTGACTCTAACATGTGTGTGTATGCTCAGTTGCTCAGCCATGTACAACTCTTTGTGATCGATGACTATAGCTTGCCAGGCTCCTCTGTCCATAATTTTTTTTCCAGGCCAAGAATACCAGAGTGGGTTGCTATTTCCTTCTCCAGGGATCTTCCTGACCCAGGAGTCAGACTCATGTCCCCTGCATCTCTGGCATTGACAGGCAGATTCTTTACCACTGAGCCACCTGGGAAGTCTGACTCTAATACACTGAGTATAAATTCGTAAATATGTGGAATAAACCTTGCATTAACCTTGGCAAATATTCAACCCAACATCTATGAGTGCCAGAGAGATTTTCACCACAGTGCAGTAGTGCTGATTATTTCAGAGCCAAGAATGAAAGTGTAGGGTGAAATTACACTGTAGACATTTAGAAATTCAGCAGTTTGTCTGGTTGATAATGCTTTTTTCTGATCCACCCACATAATAGGATCACCTGTGGGCATTCATACATACAAAGATATGTGAGAATCCATTCCAGATATACTAGCTCTTGAATTTTGTACTTCTCTGAAAATAAGACTTGAAAAATTATTAAAACCTCTATAAAAAATTAGGATACATGTCCTGAATTGAGAGCTCAAGCTCTTAGTTCTAGAACATGCATTATAGACAAAAGACTGAGCATATCAGATGTGCTTTATATCCATAGGTTTGGGTTTCAGCAGCTTATACTCACAAAGTTGTTTACTATCTTCAGTTTGAATTCATGATGCCATACGTGAAGGGATGTTTGGATCATGTTCTCATGGTCCAAACAGATAGACTTATACAGGTAATATCCACCTAACCACATCTGCATCATTTTCCTTTTGAGAAGAAATTCTGGAGGATTTGAATTGGAGAAACAGCAATGCCCTTAATAAATCTTGAAATTCAAATATAAATGACAAGTTTGTTATGCTTTAATGTTTTCTACTGCAGTCCTAAAAGTTATATTCAGTTCTTTGTTGGCTCATACTTTAACTACTTTTTTTTTAAAGCTTGATTAATTTGTTTCCTTGACAACAATAGATGAGAAGAACAATTTAAGGGATGGGAAGAAAGGCTGGTTAGAGTCAAAGAGTCTATGAGCAGAGGTGGAATGTGACACATGAAAGTATGATACATTAGATTTAAAGGATGCCTAAGAAAAACACCAAAGGTAAATACCACTCTAATAATATATAGTGTAATTAAGCATGCTCGTAACTCCAAGTAAACAAGAAAAGATGAACATAATTTTAGTTTTCCCCATGAAATAAGACAAAAACTTAAGTACATTTCAGAAAGAGCCCTTGAAAAATCATATTTTAAACCCAGCATTCTTAAGAGAGAGATCTAACAGTATAAGTAGTTCTCATGTATAGGAAAAATTATGAATAATCAAGTGAATTTTTTTAAGTACTTTACTTAAACACTTTACATTTGAACAACTATTCTCTAATTGATTCATTTAGGTTTTCTTTCACAAATATTTATTGAGCACTACTATGTGTCAGAAGTTGAACTCGGTATTGAAGTAGACCAAGGTGAATTCAACATTTTTTAAGAGGTTGTAAGGTATTAGCCAAATAAACACAAAGAGAATAACACTGCAAGGATGGTAAATGCCCCTAAAGAAAAGTACCATGCTCTGAGTGATAAGGAACATCATCTCCATTAGGAAAGTAGTAAGTATTCCTGGAGAAATCTAAAGGCTATGTTTAATAATAGAGAATGGAAGGAAAGATTTGGAAGGATGGGGTGGGTGTAGACAGTCCAAGGGCCTATGGTTAGAGGGCATGGAATCCAAGCTAGAAATATTAGCAAGCAATGAACTGAACAACAACAACAAAAATCAATAAAAAAAGACATACCTTAAAGGCATATATGATTCAATTGTCTAACAAAAAGACAAAAGCACTGAACTTTTTTGTTGTTGTTTTTATTTATTTATTGAAGGATGATTGCTTTACAGAATTGTGTTGTTTTCTGTCAAACCTCAGCATGAATCAGCCATAGGTATACATATATCTCCTCCCTTTTGAACCTCCCTTCCATCTCCTTCACCATCCCACCCCTCTAGGTTGATACAGAACCCCTGTTTGAGTTTCCTGAGCCATACCACAATTTCCTGTTGGCTATCTGTTTTACACATGGTAATGTAAGTTTCCATGTTACTCTTTCCATACATCTCACCCTCTCCTCCCCTCTCCCCATGTCCACAAGTCTGTTCCCTATATCTGTTTCTCCATTGCTGCCCTGTAAATAAATTCTTCAGGACCATTCTTCTAGATTCTGTATATATGTGTTAGAATATGATATTTAGCTTTCTCTTTCTGACTCACTTCACTCTGTTTAATAGGTCTAAGTTCATCCACCTCATCAGAACAGACTCAAGTGAGTTCCTTTTTATGGCTGAGTAATATTCCATTGTGTATAGGCACCACTGCTTCTTTATCGATTCATCTGTTGATGGACATCTGGGTTGCTTCCATGTTCTAGCTATTGTAAATAGTGCTGCAGTGAACAATGGGATGCATGTGTTTTTTGAATTTTGGTTTCCTCAGGGTATATGCCTAGGAGTGGGATTGCTGGGTCATATGGTATTTTTATTCCAAGTATTTTAAGGAATCTCCAAACCATTTTCCATAGTGGCTGTATCAGTTTATATTCCCACCAACAGTGCAAGAGTGTTCCCTTTTCTCCACACCCTCTCCAGCATTTATTGTTTCTAGACTTTTTGATGATGGCCATTCTGACCAGTGTGAGGTGATATCTCACTGTAGTTTTGATTTGCATTTCTCTAATAATGAGTGATATTGAGTATTTTTGCATGTATTTGTTACTCATCTGTATGTCTTCTTTGGAGAAATGTCTGCTTAGGTCTTTTTCTCACTTTTTGATTCGGTTGTTCTTTTTTCTGGTATTGAGTTGTATGAACTGCTTGTATATTTTGGAAATTAATCCTTTGTCAGTTATTGCATTTGGTATTATTTTCTCCCATTCTGAGGGTTGTCTTTTCACCTTGCTTTAGTTTCCTTGGCTGTGCAAAAGCTTTTAAGTTTAATCGGTCCCACTTGTATACTTTTGTTTTATTCTGCTACTTTAGGAGGTGGGTTATAGAAGATCTTGCTTTGATTTATGTCATCGATTGTTCTGCCTGTTTTCCTCTAAGAGTTTTATAATTCCTGGTCTTACACTTAGGTTTTTAATCCATTTTGAGTTTATCTTTGTGTATAGTGTAAGGATGTGTTCATATTTCATTCTCTAACGTGTAGCTGTCCAGTTTTTCCAGCACCATTTATTGAAGAGGCTGTCGTTGCCCCCATTGTATATTCTTGCCTCCTTTGTCAAAAATAAGGTACCCATCAGTGCATGGGTTTATTTCTGGGAAAAGCACTGAATTCTGCACTAGTGTACTCCTGGAAATTAAAAAGCATTTATCATTTCACTGTTTTTGATGAAACCACTTAAGTCTAAATAAATGCAAATCTTGAAGAGAAATCATTTTTTAATCCTGTGAGTAGACCCCCATCCTTACATTTTTGAAGTATAAATCTGGTTGCCCATATGACATTTCCTACTGGATGACTCAAGCCCCTTAAACTCAATATAGCTAAAACTGAACTTGTAAACACAGATCATCCAAATATCATATGCTTTTGCTTTACTTTCTCAGTGTGTGTGTGTGTGTGTGTGTGACCTCAGTTGTGCCCGACTTTTTGCAATTGCATGGACTGTAGTCCATCAGGCTGTTTTGTCCATTGGATTTTCCAGACAAGAATACTGGAACAGGTTGTCATTTCCTTTTCCAGAGATCTTCCTGACCCAGGAATTGAATTGCATCTCCTACATCTCCTGTAAAGGTGGGTTCTTTACCACTAGTGCCACCTTCTCATTAGGTGGTACTATTGTTTATCCAATTTATTTAAGTCAGAAAACTGGCTATTACTCTATATATAATCTCTGAGGAGTGAAATTAGTGTATAAATATTTTATTTATGTTATACCACAAGTATCTCATCTGTGGGAAAAAGTAAAGTGATTGCAAATGATAGTTAAAGGAATAGGTGCACATAACATATTGATTAAAAATCATAAAATGGTGATGTATTTGAGTCTCAGTATTTACTTGTACCAAAATTCTGACATATAGTTGTTATTGCTGCTGTTGTTCAGTTGCTAAGTTGTGTCCAACTCTTTGTGAGCCCATGAACTGCAGTTTACCAGGCTCTCCTGTCCTTCACTACCTCCCAGAGTTTGCTCACACTCATGTCCATTGAGTCCATGATGCCATCCAACCATCTCATCTTCTGCGGCTCCTTTATCCTTTTGCCTTCAGTCTTGCCCAGCATCAGGGTCTTTCCCAATGAGTATGCTCTTCACAACAAGTGGCCAAAGTATTGGAGCTTCAGCTTCAGCATTCAGTACTTCCAATGACTATTCAGGGTTGATTTCCTTTAGAATTGATGGGTTGGATCTCCTTGAAGTCCAAGGGATTCTAAAGAGTCTTCTCTAGCACCAGAATTCAAAAACATCAGTTCTTCAGCACCCAGACTTCTTCACGGTCTATTTTATTTTTATATGTTCTCTCATCTTCTTCACCAGATTGTAGTTACAGGATATGAGAATTAATGTTTTATTCAGTTTGAAATTTAGTCTCATCTAAAAAATTAAATGAATCTTAAATTTTTTTTCTCATTCTCCCTCTAATATGTCAATAGGAACAAATTTTTAAATCTTCCATTCCTCTTTTCCTTTACAAGATAACTTCTGGATGTAGATTGGATGGATATAGATTATTCAATCTCATATTACAGAGGAGCATTTACAATCTCTTGGATACTAGTGTGTGTGGACAAAACTATCCTTTGTCTAAGTGTTGCCTGTATGCTTGTTGGCTACAAGTCTGCTTTTGATATGTATCATGGGAGTGTCTCTTTAAGCTTGGGTTCAGTACAATGACATGCCCTTATGAAAGCTTTCTCACTGGTGATCAAGACAACTCTTGGTCTCCTGTGACTCACTCTTGTCCTAGTACAAAGGGTATGCTCAACCAACTTTACCCTCATTCAATTGTTCCCTCTGGTAAGCTTTAAATATAGACTCTCAACCACTTCTGGGTTCTGTCTCAACAATGCCTAAATATTGATAGATCAAAGCAGTTCTTAGAACATTTTAGTCTGTAATAGTTGCAGATTCCCTGAAAAATGATGAAAGTGATATTTGTTTTTTGAAAAATCACCTCTTAATTTACCAAAACGTTAAAAGGTACCTTACCCATCATTTCTGAAATACAGATACTTTTAGCTGTATGTAACAGTTCAGTTCAGTTCAGTTCAGTCACTCAGTTGTGTCCGACTCCTTGCGAACCCATGGACTGCAGGACCCCAGGCTTCCCTGTCCATCACCAACTCTCAGAGACTGCTCAAATTCATGTCCATTATGTTCGTGATTCCATCCGACCATCTCATCCTCTGCCGTCCCCTTCTCCTCCTGCCTTGAATCTTACCCAGCATCCGGGTCTCTTCAAATGAGTCAGTTCTTCGCATCAGGTGGCCAAAGTATTTGAGTTTCAGGTTCAGCATCAGTCCTTCCAATGAATATTCAGGACTAATTTCCTTTAGGATGGACGGGGTGGATCCCCATGCAGTCCAAGGGACTCTCAAGAATCTTCTCCAACAACACAGTTCAAAAACATCAGTTCTTCGGCACTCAGCTTTCTTTATAATCCAACTCTCACACCCATACATGACTACTAGAAAAACCATAGCTTTGACTAGTTGGACCTTTGTTGGCAAAATAATGTCTCTGCTTTTTAATATTCTGTCTATGTTGGTCATTACGTTTCTTCCAAGGAGCAAGCATCTTTTAATTTCATGGGTGCAGTCACCATCTGCAGTGATTTTGAAGGCCCCCAAAATAAAGTTTGTCACTGTTTCCAATGTTTCCCCATCTATTTACCATGAAGTGACGGGACCAAACTACCACACAATCGCACTCATTTCACACGCTAGTAAAGTAATGCTCAAAATTATCCAAGACAGGCTTTGGCAATACATGAACTATGAACTTCCAGATGTTTAAGCTCGTTTTAGAAAAGGCAGAGGAACCAGAGGTCAAAGTGCCAGCATCCTCTGGATCATCAAAAAAGCAAGAGAGTTCCAGGGAAACATCTATTTCTGCTTTATTGACTATGCCAAAGCCTTTGACTGTGGGGATCACAATAAACTGTGGAAAATTCTGAAAGAGATGGAAATACCAGAGCACCTCACCTGCCTTTTGAGAAACCTGTATGCAGGTCAGGAAGCAACAGTNCCCCATGGACAGAGGAGCCTGGTGAGCTACAGTCCATGGGGTTGCAAAGAGTCAGACATGACTGAGCAACTAACACACAAAGCAAATAATAAAAACTAAAAGAATATAGTTTGAAGCCTGTAACAAATATGAAATTGAGATGTATCACAATGCTATGTGTATCACAAAAGGTGGCCATGTTGTAAGACTCTTACATCAAATGTATGCTGGTTCATTTGGCAGTGACCACCCTGGTTATTTAGCTTATATGCAGAGTACATCATGAGAAACGCTGGGCTGGAAGAAGCACAAGCTGGAATCAAGATTGCCGGGAGAAATATCAATAACCTCAGATATGCAGATGACACCACCCTTATGGCAGAAAGTGAAGAGGAACTAAAAAGCTTCTTGATGAATCATGGTGTCTGGTCCCATCACTTCATGGCAAAAAGATGGGGAAACAGAGGAAACAGTGTTAGACTTTATTTTGGGGGGCTCCAAAATCACTGTAGATGGTGATACAGCCATGAAATTAAAAAAAAAAAAAACACACTTACTCCTTGGAAGGAAAGTTATGACCAACCTAGATAGCATATTCAAAAGCAGAGACATTACTTTGCCTACAAAGTCTGTCTAACCAAGGCTATGGTTTTTCCTGTACTCATGTATGGATGTGAGAGTTGGACTGTGAAGAAAGCTGAGTGCCGAAAAATTGATGCTTTTGAACTGTGGTGTTGGAGAAGACTCTTGAGAGTCCCTTGGACTGCAAGGAGATCCAACCCGTCCATTCTAAAGGAGATCAGCCCTGGGTGTTCTTTGGAATGACTGATGCTGAGGCTGAAACTCCAATACTTTGGCCACCTTGTGTGAAGAGTTGACTCATTGGAAAAGACTCTGATGCTGGGAGGGATTGAGGGCAGGAGGAGAAGGGGACGACAGAGGATGAGTTGGCTGGATGGTATCACCAACTCGATAGACATGAGTTTGGGTGAACTCCAGGAGTTGGTGATGGACAGGGAGGCCTGGCGTGCTGCAATTCATGGGGTTGCAAAGAGTCAGACACGACTGAGCAACTGAACTGAACTGAACTGATGGGACCAAATGCCATGATCTTAGTTTTCTGAATGTTGAGTTTTAAGCCAAAGTTTTCACTCTACTTTTCACTTTCATCAAGAGGCTCTTTAGTTCCTCTTCACTTTCTGCCATAAGGGTTGTGTCACCTGTATATCTGAGGTTATTGATATTTCTCCTGGCAAACTTGATTCCAGCTTGTGCTTCATCTAGCCCAGTATTTCTCATGATGTACTCTGCATATAAATTAAATAAGCAGGTTGATAATAAACAGCCTTGACGCACTCCTTTGCCTATTTGGAACCAGTCCATTGTTCCACGTCCAGTTCTGACTGTTGCTTCCTAACCTGCATACAGATTTCTCAAGAGGCAGCTCCGGTAGTCTGGTATTCCCATCTCTTGAAGAATTTTCCTGTTTATTGTGATCCTCACAGTCAAAGGCTTTGGCATAATCAATAAAGCAGAAGTAGATGTTTTTCTGTAACTCTTGGTTTTTAAATGATCCAACGGATGTTGGCAATTCCATCTCTGGTTCCTCTGCCTTTCAAAATCCAGCTGTAACATCCAGAAGTTCATGGCTCACATACTGTTAAAGCCTGGCTTGGCAAATTTTGAGCATTACTTTACTAGCCTGTGAGATGAGTGCAATTGTGCAGTAGTTTGAACATTCTTTGGCATTGCCTTTCTTTGAGATTGAAATGAAAAGATGCTGCCCTTATTGGGCATTTGATGCAACTTTCACACATTCACCATATTTAATATGGTAAATTTGTTCACATCTGCCCTTTATCCTCACACTTTGCTGGTTGCTTTCCCATGCTGACTTTAGGTTTGCCACAAGACTTGCTGTAGCCAATGGGTAATAGCAAAACTGACACAGTTTGACAAATGTGATATGACAATGAATAGGAAAAGCACATGCCCATTGGTGTGCAACTTCTTACATCTCTGTAACTCTGGCTTTATGTGAATACCTGCCTAGACTGCTGAGAGGTGAGAAACCTTGTAGAGACCACAATCATCGCAGCTGTCACAACCAAGGACATTATAAAACAGATAGCCCACAGTCAGACAGCCAACTACTGAAAGACAGATAAATTAGTCCAGATGAGATCAACCAAGCCAGTCCCAGACTAGAACTAGCCAGCAGAAGCCAGCCAAAATCACCATTCCACAAAATTTTGAAATAAATGACTATATTTTATACCATTAACTTTGAGTTAAGTTTTATTGCAGCAGAAGCTAATTGTATTCCACATGTGACTTACATTGTTTAAATTTTTCTTCATCAAAACAACTTTGTGTTTAAATATCCAGTTTATTTTTACCGTAAGCAAACTTTAGAGATTCTATTATATTTAGAATTTGCTAACACTTACCTTTAAGCACTGAAAAATTGATGCTTTTCAACTATGGTGTTGGAGAAGATTCTTGAGAGTCCCTTGGACTGCAAAGAAATCAAACCAGTCAATCCTAAAGGAAATCAGCCCTGAATATTCATTGGAATGACCGATGCTGAAACTGAAGCTCCAATACTTAGGCCATCTGATGAGGAGAGCTGACTCAATGGAAAAGACACTGATGCTGGGAATGATTGAAGGCAGGAGGAGTGGGGGATGACAAAGGATGAGATGGTTGGATGGCATCACCAACTCAATGGACATGAGTTTGAGCAGGCTCTGGGAGTTGGTAATGGCAAGGAGGCCCGGAGTGCTGCAGTCCATGGGGTTACAAAGAATTGGACATGACTGAGTAACTGAACTGAACTGAACTGAACCTTTCTCCCCATCACTGGTGTGAGGATGGGATAGGGGAAAGCAGATACACATAAAAGAATAACTAAAGAAATGACTATTAGGAGATAAAGTTGTAATACATATCAATACGGTACCATTAGACACAATTTTATTATAGTATACACACATACACACAAACTGTTTTGAGTAGGGTTCAAAAGAGTATTGTACCATAAAAAAGGTGATAATCCTTCTGTTACAAAACTAATGATCTGTTTCTGGAAAACCATCTGATTGTTTGTCATCCTTTCATTACCAGAAAGACATAAGCTAGAGTGAGTTCAAATAATGGTGAAGGCTTGGAATCATTGACTTATTTACTAAAGAAGCTAAATACTTATTGATTGTCTAAATGATAATGGAGAGAGAAAACAATAACGATTCATGGATGTTTGACATGGATGAGAGCAGCTATGTCCTGCCTGCCATTAAAACTGAACTAGAGCCCTAAAGGTCATTTTTGTGGAGGGGATTTTAAAATAAAGAAAAATCTTCTTGTCCATCTCATCTCAAATGCTAGAGGCATACATAAAAATAATTGGTAGTTAAAAGTAGGACCAAATCTAAAAATATAGGAATTCCTTCCAGAAAAGAAATTTTGTAAGAAAGCATTATATAATGACATAAAGCAATGCATGGTACGTAGCAGACACCCTCAAGAGTTACTGCAACTATAACAAACACTATAGCTGCCTTTACTGTCTCTCCTCCTCCTCTTCCTCTATCGAGTACTACTATTTTTGCTGGAAGGTTTTCATCTTAACTTAAAAGACCCCCTTGAATAATAAATTGCACCATCTCTACGACTTATGTCTTTTCCCTCAGTTACTATTTCTCTTCTGTTCTCATAGGTATAACTCATTCAGGTTCATTAATCATATAATTTTTAACTGTAAGTGATCTTAAATATCATGCAACTTAAAGCCCTTTTGCAAAGAATCAGGGTACTAGAATGAAAGGATTTGGAACTTGTGTCTGTCACTTCATTGTGTGACTTCAGGCAAGATGCTAAATTTGTCACAACTTCTTTTGTTGTAACCACACATTCTGGGAAACAAACTCACTCAGAAGGACATGGCAGATAATGGAGTGCAGTTTATTACACTGGCAGGCCCAAGGCAGAGTCTCCTCTTAGTCAAGGACTCTGACCAGTTTTTGTGAAAACCTATATACCCTTAGTGTACATGCTCAAACCCACCTCCTCAAATTCTCTGAAACTAGTCTGAATAAAGGAAAAGAAAAATACCATCAAAGTTAACCCATGATTCATATGCCTCAAACCCATGATTCGTATGCCTTAAGCCTAGGGAGTTAACAGTGGTCAATTGTCACAGGCCTGTGGTCATACCCCAGTAAGCATAATAGAATTTATGATTCTATTCAGTTACACAGATAATTAGGGTTTTCTTTTAGGCACGGAGAGTCTAGGTATGAGCCCTGGGGCTCTTCCATCAGGGGGTGGTGGGGGTCTGATTTTCCAGTTGGTATTTTGTTTCCATAGATACTGGGCATATAGCTCAAAGTCCACTGTCCGGCCCAAAACGGAGTACCACTTTCAAGATGGAGCCTCTTCTGTCTGTTTCCTCCTTCACTTTGTCTGTAACATGAAAAAATAACATTTATATCTGACTACCATTGTTTCAGAATGCTAGTAAAACATTTGTTTTTTCTCTAGAAGGAAATTAGGCAGCCTCAAAGTGATTCCTTCTTTGCCAAGACCTTCCCCTAAAAGACCTAAAATTCCTATCTCCTTTCATTTTCCTCTTTTGAATCCAAACTCTTAAGACATTTCTCTCTCAATTTCTATTCTTTGCTGTCCTCTTCTAGAATTGCTCTTTTATAGTTACCTAAGTGACTTAAGTTCAGCTCAATTTCTTTGGATGAATTTGATAGCTTCATATTTAGTACGTGCTCTACACCAAGAATTGTATAAGGTTTCCATGTAGGTAAATTATATGCCATTATTCTTGAGGTGTTGTCACCATCTTCCAGTTATAGAGACAGACTGCTAGTAAATCGTGTGAAGCACACAATCAAATCACCAATAGTGAATGAGTTATGAAATCTAGTGGAAAATTTTTATGCTAGCGTCTTGTTTCTTAAGCATTATCTTACCATGTGATGAGAACATAGTACCACTATAATATACTAACTAAAAATGAACATGAAGCTAGCTAATCATGAGGAAACAGCAGAAAAACCCAAATGATACGACATTTTACAAATAGTATCCTTTAATATCCATACATATACATTTTGTGAAAGTCATAGAATGACAAAGGAAATATTTTACATTGAAGGAGATTAAAGATACATGACAAAAGGTGATGCTTGATCCTGAACTGGATTTTATTTGCCTGTAAAGAGCACATAGCATTGGCTATCAAAATCCTTACTGGCCTCTGGATGAAGCATGTAAAGTTTTGTTTTGTACTTTTCTCATGCAACTCTTCTGTAAGTTTAAAATTGTTTCAAAATAAATAGAATAATTGAGTTGGTATATCTTAAGTACTTAAAAGAATGATTGAGTCATAGTATATACTGCCTAATATCTGCAAAGAAAACGGTGAAAGGAGATTACTTGGGGTATGGAAGAAGGGGAAGAGGATGAAAGCCTTTAATATTGCTCTAAAGAGACTCTGTTGGGGTTTGTTGGAAAATGGGGGAAAATGCACTCATTATATACAATTTTTAATTATTGCTGTTGTGACTGTAAAGAGCCCCTGATTTTATCCACCTCACTTTACTGCCTCTATACCAGCTCAAGAAAGGTCACTTGCTGTTCCCCAATATACCATGGTATCCCATGCTTCATGATTTACGTGTAATTTTCCTTAGGTGGAATATCTTCTCCCTTGTGGTCTATCTGGAAAAGTTTTCAACTCATCATTTAAGACAGCTTATTCGTCACCTATGTTCTCACTCCACAGTGTAATCACCTCTGCTGTTACACTGATATCACTGTTTTATAAGTAACTGTTCAAGAAGCTTTTTTTTTTCTTAAATTCGAACTCTTTGAGAGCAGAAACTAGAGGGTCTTATTTTATTTTCCCATCAAAAAAACGTATCTTGACTTACACCACACAATTTATGCTCGATTAGGGCTTT
The DNA here is from genome assembly GCA_006410635.1 of Cephalophus harveyi. Taxonomy (NCBI): domain Eukaryota; kingdom Metazoa; phylum Chordata; class Mammalia; order Artiodactyla; family Bovidae; genus Cephalophus; species Cephalophus harveyi. Next base: position 100,737 of record SJYT01016440.1, on the reverse strand, counting down.
TATTTACATCATTAATGAATGCAGTTGCTTGGTGTGCCAACACAATAAAATGTGGCATAAATAGTTCAAGTTATTGAGTAAAGAGAGCCCAGAATTAGATGCCAGCTCCACCACTTGCTATCTATAAACCCATTAGGAAGTTATAATACCTCAAAGGCATGATTTGTTCATTTGCAGAATGCTAATAATAATGCTTGCTTTATCAAGTTGTTGCATTTAATGTAAGTATCTAACTTATGTCAAATTTCTATGTACCTTTTTTGGGCTGTGAAGCTCTACATTGGGAAATTCTTACTGATTGTTGGTATCTTAAGATTTTCCCAACTTGATTTCATCAAACTTAAACATGTCCAGTGACAGTTTTGAGGGGGAAATTACATTATATCCCATATCACACTAAAAGATATTTTGAGGTGTTAATGTAAAACACATTTAGGGATTTTCCTGGCAGTCCAGTGGTTAAGACTTTGCCTTCCAATGCAGGGTATGTGGATTTAATCCCTGGTCAGGGAGTAAAGATATCACATGCCTCATGACCAAAAAACAAAAATGTAAAAAAACAAGCAATATTATTAAAAATTCAATAGACTTTCAAAATGGTCCACATTAAAAAAAAAAAAAACTTTAAAAAAAAGCACATTTAACCTTAATTTTTTTAGCTAAGAAGCGTCTCCTCCTTCTCAAATTGTTGAATTGGGATTTCAAAAAGTTAATCTTACTATACAACATGAGAGAAACTTTTATTTTATTTAAATAATTTGAAATTTAACTCAACATAGAAATGCCTTATCCAAACCCAGAATGTCTACTTGATTTCAATTCTTTTCGTAAGCACAAAATTTTACTTTATTTCCCTTAGTTCCTTGTGATGTCTCACAAAGATGTTAATCTATAACTGAGCTAAATTACTGCTTAACCTAAACTCTAAGACACGTGAATGAAGTTAAGCATTCTCCTAAAAAGAATATTTTAATTTCCAGAGCTCTACATTTATAAATAAAAAGACTATTGTGTGTCCATCAAACAAGGTGATGTGTAGAGATGGAGCAGAGGCAGTTTTCTATGAAGTGCAATGGTTATGTAAAAGGCATAAGTTATATGTAATTTTATGTCATGTACTCATCTTATTTAGTTTCTTTATTAAAGGAGTTTGTCAAAGAACACTACCTCCATTTCTAACTTTAGATTATGGTATTGCTGGAAAGGCCATATAGAAATGCCATCATGCTTGAAAGTTTTAACTATTATGATTTAATTTCAGCTTACATGTAAAAATAATAAATGTAATAGTGTACAAGAAAACTAAATAATGTAACCTCATCTTTATAGTCAATCTCTAGATTACCTTTGCAAAGATTCCATACCCAGAATGAATAAGGAAATAAATATATTTTAAAGTCCATAACATATGTGTAACTGACATCAAGGTTGAGTTGCACCATAAAAGAAAACAATAGGCTTTGAAATAAAACAGAAATCAGTTTAAATATTGACTTCATAATGGCAATCCTCACATTACAGTGGTTAATTATGTGGGCTTGAGAGTGAAATTGCCTAGATTTGAATTTTGGCTATGCCATTTATTAAATGTGTAACCTATGTCCAATTACATAATCTTTCTTACCCTCAGTTTCTCCAACTATAATAATGGTACCCATGTCACAGTATTGTGAATGAAAACACACATATAGAAGTCACAGAAGAATGTCTGGCACTTAGCATTCAAGACATTAGTTAGTGGTGCTGATGAATATTTAACTGAGCTGTAGGATCTCAGCAAATATATTTAATTTTTGTAGTGTTCATTTTTTATTCTGTATTACAATGGAGATAATATCCTTGCAGGATTTGTATGAGGATTAAATGAGGATATGCTTCCCTGGTGGCTCAGAGGTTAAAGCGTATGCCTGCAGTGTGGGAGACCTGGGTTCAATCCCTGGGTCAGGAAGATCCCTTGGAGAAGGAAATGGCAACCCACTCCAGTATTCTTGCNAGATAATATCCTTGCAGGATTTGTATGAGGATTAAATGAGGATATGCTTCCCTGGTGGCTCAGAGGTTAAAGCGTATGCCTGCAGTGTGGGAGACCTGGGTTCAATCCCTGGGTCAGGAAGATCCCTTGGAGAAGGAAATGGCAACCCACTCCAGTATTCTTGCCTGGAGAATCCCATGGACGGAGGAGCATTGTGGGCTACAGTCCACGGGGTCGCAAAGAGTCAGACACGACTGAGCGACTTCACTTTATAGTAGTAGATATATACAGGTGCTATTATAATTAGCATTAGTATTCTGGAGATCTACACATATCTTCTATCTTAAGTCATGTCCTACTTAGTCCAGGTTCTCAAATTTGGATGGAAAAATCAACACAGAAGTTTACAACTAATATTCTGAAGTGATGCATACCAAATTAGAACATTTACTCCCTGATAGGGCAAAGCTCCAAGGCCAAAACAGACAGGAAACAGTGACAGAAGGCACCTGAGATTAAGCAGGCCTTAGTTTATAGACCCTTCCTTGGCTATTTTTGGCCAATGAGAAAACATTTCAGTCTTTTCCATTGGCCCTGAGGTCTAGTTCATTAAGGCATTCCTTTGTTCATGCATTTGACAGGTATTGATACACCCTAGTGTTAGATACTCTGCTGGGTCCTAGAGTTGCTGTGGTGAGTGAGGCAAACACTAATCAGGTCTGATGGAGCTTAACAATTCTGCAACACAACAGCTCATCAAGTAGCCAAGTTCTGATGCCATTTTTTCCCTAAAACTTGAATATATGTTTAAAAATAAATAAAAGAGATAATATTAACATAGAATAATTTTGAATATATCCTGTGTGTCAAAAATCATTATTAATTTTTTACATGCATTATTTCTGATGCTCAAAATAATCCCAGAAAGTGGTCACTACTCTTCCTCCTAAGTTATAGTTGAAGCAGTTGAAAGACCAAGACACCAAGTCATTTGCCCAAGATGATATAGCTGATATAGGAGAGCAAGGGTCCACAATCTCCTAAATCAGTGCTCTTAATTACAATTCCCCTATTTACCAGGAAATTTTAAAGAGCTTTGTAATTTCAGTGTCTATATGAAAAAAGGGAAGAAACAAAGAGCTTGTAAATTATAGTCATGTAGCAAAACACTAACCTGTCTACCAAAAATGTAAAAAACTGAAAATGCTATTCTACTGGTTTGCTCAGGTCACCAAACTATGCTGGATGTAATAGGGACATGGTAATGGAGATCATTTCTGTTTTGGTTAAAATATTTCCATAGTGATTTATCTGCAGCCTGAAATGTTTAAAAATTTAGGTATATTTCTCAAAATTGTGTAGCTTTCTAATTTTTACTACTAAAATATTTTTACCTTCAATTAGGCTCAGAAGTGAAATTATCAGTTTTAGACCATGTTTATAAACTGTATGCTCTTGTGTTGCACCTGCTAATATCAAAATACATTTTGTGTTGGTTTAGTCTAGAAACACATTTGGCTTTTGTGTTTGCTCCTTTGTTGATACAGCTGAATGAGCTCAAAATGACTAGAGTTGATTATCACAATTAAAAAGATAAACTTAGATCATTTAAATCTTTATCTAATAAGCATATATGATTCAAATATTACAGTAATACAGAAGACACTTCATATTCATATAGTGTTATTACTTTACATAGCATTTCACATGCATTGCTATCTGTAAGTTTAAAGCTTTGGCTAGGGTAGCATATCAATTAAACCAGTTTTCTCCTCCCTGCCAACATTCCCAATCCTAAACTTGGCTGGAATGAGATTATCGTTATCTTACAGTGTCCAGCAGTCAGCATTTCAGGTTTGGAATACAGCCTCAAAAAGACCTCCTATGTCACTGATAAAACCAGAGATGATAAAGTTCTACATTCAGTGTTTTCTTTGTAGTGATTTTCTTTAATAGCTTCTATTTATCATTTTATTCCTTATAACATCCCAGAGGTTTTTTTCCAACATACATTCGACGATGTTGAAAATGTGGAAGGATAGTTGAGATAAAACACATGCCAACTGTCACCAGGCTGGACCACCACCAACCAGGCAGTCAAATAGCACCTGAATGTTTACAGAGATCATCATTAGTCATGAAGTAATCTTGCATGATAAATGATTCCCTGTGGGACCCTTTGAAACACATACTCCTGCTATTGTGTGCAAGGCACCTGCTTTGGCAACATAAGGGAATGCCAAATTGAAAAATGGAAAAGAACGAACAGGGAAGCATTTGACAGAAAACAGATCTAGAGTAATAAGTCTTCCAATGCTTTGAGACAGAGGCCATTAGTATTTACTTCTTGCTTCTCCGGCACTGTCATTTCAGAAACATATCTTTCCCATTTGATTAAAGATGATAATTTTTTCAGTTCTAAATTCAGAAAATGCATGTAAGTTTTCTTCATAAAATTTTTGCAAAAGCCACTTTTTCCAAAAGTCTAATTAGGTAGGAAAACAAAGTGCTTGTGGAATTACCACATTTATCTCACTAGGTTATTTCTACAATTATGTGAGTGGGAGCATTTTTATAAAGTTATACATTATAAATAAAGAAATATGCGTATATTCACACATAGCTTAGGTGTATTGTTGGCAACTAAGGTGGATACTGCCTCCAACATGGTCTGATAGCACATGGAAAGGGGAAAATTAATACTATTCCTTTCTTTTCAGCTTTTGCCTTATGACTGCATATGAATATTATTTCATTTTCTAAGTATGATGTAGAACTACTAGTTAATTTCATACTAAATACTCAGAAAATACAGTATATGAGGTTTTAGTCATCCTGATATGTATTTAGAATGGAAATAATGGTTTGAGCTGGTGACCTTCTAAGTGTATATGCTTCATTCAACTATATTCCTCATCTACTACTAAGGGAGAAGAGACACATTAAATATTTAATTATTTTCTTTTCAGTATACTTATTACTTTATCAATAGATAAGGCTGATATTTATAAGACATTTAAAAGGGAAACAATTGGTAAAAAAACAAAAAGATGCTCTTATTGCCAAGGCTTCAATTTTGGCTTCAATAAGGGAGAAGGAAATGGCAACCCACTCCAGTATTCTTGCCTGGAGAATCCCATGGATGTAGGAGCCTGGTGGGCTACAGTCCATGGGGTCGCAAAGAGTCGGACACGACTGAGCGACTTCACTCAGTATTAATAAGAAGCAGTACTAATACAGAGTTAAGGGCTTCCCTGATGGCTCAAATGGTAAAGAAACTGCCTGAAATGCAGGAGATCCAGGTTCTATCCCTAGATTGGGAGGATCCCAAAAGAATGGCAATCCACTCCAGTATTCTTGCCTGGAGAATCCCATGGACAGAGGCTACAGTCCATGAGGTTGCAGAGTCGGACATGACTGAGCGACTAACACTTTCACTTTCAGGGGTTGGCAGGTGAAATCTGGATCTGCTTCCTATTTTGTAAATAAAGTTTTACTGAAAACAGCCACATTCATTCATTTTCACAGAGTCAATGACTGCTTTGGAGTTACAATGGCAGATGTGAGTTGGTACAACAGAAACCACATGACCCACAAAACTGAAAACATTTGCCATCTAGACCTTTACAGCAGAAAGTCCTTGATTTAGATGTTTATCTATTGACCATCTGATGTGAACAGCCTATGTATTGGAAAAGACCCTGATGCTGGGAAAGACTGAAGCCAAAAGAAGTGGGCGGCAGAGGATGAGATGGTTGCATAGCATCACCGATTCAGTGGATGTGAACTTGGGAAAACCCTGGGAGACAATGAGGGACAGAGAGGCCTGGCTTGCTGCAGTTCATGGGGTTGCAAAGAGCCAGTCACACACTTGGTGACTGAACAACAAACAACTACTGATATCAGGTTTAAAATAATAATCACAAATTTCTCATCCTTTTCTTTATATAAAAAATTCACTTAATGCCTATGCAAAAAGCACCGGCTAGCTGATTATAATTAAAAGCTGGCACCTGAATATTTTGAGTTTGTTTCCACCATTGGTTCTCAGCCCTTGTTTGGGGGGCTTCATCTTTTTCAATTTATATGAAATTCTACCCACTGATAGAATGACCCTTCTTTAGTTTCACCAATTTTAAGAATCAATCAGGTGATAGTTACTTGAATGACTCAGTCTCTTAAATGTCTCCTATTTTCTACACTTCTACACTTTTTAACTTATTCTTTCTGTTTAAGAAATACATAAAGCTGAATTCTCTAAAATCTTCATCACTTTTCATTTCTGTCCTACAACAATTGATTTTTCAAAGAGGCACTTTGTCTCATTTATTCCCTTTTGAACTCTGCAAAGTGAAATCTAAAATAATATAATAGAGAGGTGTCATTCAGTCTTGTAATATAAATACTTCCCACCCATCTTCCTGAGACCTTAAAATCACAGGGATGGATCTCTATAGAAAAGATGTTGTCCAGCTGGACTTACCCATAGCTGTTAACTGTGGAGAACACACTGCAAAGAGCAGCTACATTCAGAGTCAACTTTAAGAGAGCATATTCCATACAGAACATTAGAAGTCTTAAGGTCCAGGTTCAAACTCTTGTTTCTGCCACTGGTAAAAATATGTGACCTTGGGCGGCTATTACTCTACCTTCAGCTCTGTGCTCTAGGAATAATCCCCTGGGCTTAACTGAAAAGTTCCTGCCTTCAGGCACACTATCAGTAGCAGCAGCAGCAGCAGCACTGTTCATCAGGTTTATACATTCCCCCTCTACATTCTGGGACTTTTCTGTCATGTACAATAGAAAGGTTAATCTTTCTTTTTGTACTTACCTCACTGTATTCAAGTGTCACTCAGACAATATAAAATGTTATTGAGAGATGCTGAAATGAAAGAAAATAGCTCGATAAATGACAGCTCTGTATCGTTATCTGCAAGTGTTTAGAGATAATCTTGGTTGACCAGGATTTGAGATTCTCTTATTCTATTAGCCACATCTTTGTTCTGACCACTTCTTCTGTTTATTTTGACCTGTTTCGGTAGGATAGTGGCCATGTGTTACTTCACGTGCTTCACTTTGAATCGATTATAGCTGCAAGCGCTGGGATCTGGGGTCTGTTTGTATTCCAGATTTGAAACTAAAAGATATCCTTGGCATTTTATGAAGTCAATTTCATTCGTTAAGCAAATTGCCACATTTAAGAACAAGCAAATTAAGCACTTTTTATCTGTCTTTTGGTTTCGTTGAGTAGAGTAATCACCATGGATTGTGTCATGGATTGGATTCAAAGCCTTGCAATTATATGTCAGTGGGTGATGTGATGCTGAGCATTCTCCTGGGGCTCCTTGCCAGCCCACCTTCTTGTACACATTCTCCTTGGACATACCATGACTTCTGATACACAATAAGGATCATTTGGAACCATTGTTCTTTCGAGCCTCTTAAGCCATATCCAATTTGGAGGATCTTGCTGCCCCCATCTTAAACTGAAGTAATAATAACACACAGTAAAAGTAATAAATAGTTGCCTATTGTTTGTGAGAACTGTGTGGCAAAGAAACAGCCTACATGTGGACCCCTTTCAGGAAGCTCAAATTTGTATTATTAATCCTTGTTGTAAATTGCTACCATCTATGGAAATTGCTACAGTACAAAATGCAGAAATATATTTCCTTTGTTAAAAACCTAATTGATTCATTTAGAGCTTTCTTTTGTTAATCTACCAATCACAGCTACTAAATATTGCATCTTATAGCCATAGATACAGTCATTATTAACATGGTGATTATTGTGGGGATTTTCAGCCCACATTCACATGTATTTTCTTTTTAATGTAATATGGCCCATACTTTTAGAAAGTTTCCTTGCAACAGATTTTTACAGCTTATCTTTAAAGGCAAAGCATTTCAAGAGAAAGCTATGTCTTTCTCCTCTAAATGAGAAATATGCGTGTTTGTATATATATGTGGGTATATACATATATACATATTCATTTGTTATTTATATACATATGTATATACTGCTTTTCTATTATAAATCATAATTTATAGCAATCAAAAATTATATTTCTGATAAATAGGACTAACCAATTATTCCTCTTTCTAAAATGATGCCTATTTCAAACTATAGAAAACTATTTTAATTATGTTGATTAGCTACAGCAATAAGGCAAAGTAAAAAAATCTACTCTCTCTTAAATATGATCTTTTCATTAGTGATTCTAAGGATCCTACTAAATAATAAAATTTGAAAACATCAATTATTTGCTAATAAGACTAATTCATATGTAGCAATACATACTATGCTTATATATCTGCTTCTTACTCCCCCTATGAGGTAAATGTCATTACTTGCCCCATCTTAGAAAAAATAAAATGAGAGAGGGGGGTTCCCATACCTTCTTCCAAGGTATAGGTATTTCTTGTGTCATCATGGACCTGAAGCTCCACTTTCTAGACTCTGAATCCTAAGTCACTGTACCACATCTCTTGCAACACAATAAACTTACTTTTTGCCAAATTCAGTGAACTAACTATACAACTAAATAAAGAAAATTTCAGCTTTTTTCAAGCCTTCCCTAATTTTAATATGGCTATGGCATTTTTAATTTAAGATTTTTATTTATGTCAACCCAGTGTATAGGAATGAGTCTGTATTTATATAAAATTTTTATCCCACCTACATTTTAGTTCTTCAAAGAAATTGGGGCTCTCTGCACATGGCACAAAACAGATCTGGAACTCTGAATAGTCAATTAGCCAGATGTTCTTGTAGTGCTCATTTCACCTCTCAGATTTAGTGTCCATTCCTAAATGACAAGACTAGATGTGAGAATATAGAAATACATAAATTCCAATTCTGGCATTTATGATTCTTAGGAAATTTCAGCATTCATAGAATTTTCAGGCATTTGAAATAACTAATCCATTGCAGTACTTTGAATTACTTCTTGAAGGGTGGTAACAACTCAATTTAACTGATTTTTAGCCTAGTGATCACTGAAGAGCTGCTAATGTTAAACATTATTAATCCATAAGCAGTTTTTTTGTAATGGCAATAAAGACTCAAAACAAAGTGGCAGCTATGTTCTTTTATTTAGTCTTCTTATATGAATCTCTAAGACTCCTAGTGAAGAAAATCGGTTTTCCCTAATGTTGAGCACTAATGATATGAACCTTGGTATATGCCTTATTAAGATGGTAATAAGGAGCCACAAATAATAATAAGCCACAAAAGGAGCAAAAGTGTTCCTTTTGGTAAAACTGAGACATTCACTGTCTCAAATGTCATATCTAAATGGCCAAATTACAAGGGTAAAATCTGAATATTTTCCCTCCATAGGGTGTCTATTGATATTTCCTCATTTCTCTTGCAAAAAATAAGTAAAGTTAGAGCCTAACACATGCTTATTTAATATGACATAGGCAAACTCCTAAAGATATCTTCTGCTTTTCAAAGTAAGATGTCAAATAAAAGATATGCATGTTCCCTCATTTATTCCTTTCTATTCTTTTCCTTCTTTTTCAGAAGTCACATGTTCATGTTCATGCCTAATTTATGACTCTTTTAGAAAGATATACCTTAAATCTCTTAAAGTCCTCACAAACTTCTATATCAACTTTTAAAGCAACTTTTTACTTGCAAATTAGAATGCAAAATAGTTGGACTTACATGTTGGTAAAAGGAAAATTCCTATTACAGCATCTGCAAATTACAAGTGAAAGTCACTTATAACTTATCCTGCAGTGCTTTTGAGAAACTTAGCTTGTTTTCTTCAAAGAAGAAAAATGCTTCATGAAAGGCCTAATAACACATTTAAATTACTGAGGATAATTTGAAAATTTTAAGTTTTATGGAATTTAGATGATTACTAGAATCCCAGCAAGTAGCATAATGGACATAATTTTTATAACAATTGAGAATTACTCTGCACATGATACACTTGCATTGATTTGAACCTAGCATTTAAAAACTGTACTTAACCCAAGTCACTACTCAGAAAGGATTTTTTTTTTTTTTTGGTAAAATGCAGTTAGCTTGATAAGAATTTTAGATAGCTCATATTGTTCTATAAATTCAAATTAAATGGAATGGTACAGTTATTTTAAGACACCAAGCCATACAGTTTTGCATATTTTCATGTTTTCATGAAAAATATTCTGAAATCAAGTATATAGATATAAATGTATAACACAGATATACATGTATCTGAGTGCATATCTGTGTGTATATCTACATCTATTTTGTATACATACAGCCACATAAAAATTTTTTGCCTGGCTGTTTTTCCCTTGACCCAGAGGTTTAAAACTTAGAAAGACTATGATTGCACCTCTACAAGTGTCTGTCTTCACTGAAAGTGGCCAGAGAAGGCAATAGCTGAATGCTTTTTCATTATCTTTTCGACTGATCACCTGAAAATGTAAAAATGGCAAGGAAGGACTACTGACCTCACTCCAAAATATTATATAATTTGAGAGGAGAAACAAGAGGCAGGAATGGCAGAAGGGAGGAAAAAGAGAAAAGGAATAAAAAGGTAGTAGAGTCCAGAGAGAAGAGTGAGTGGAGGGGGAAAAAATGATATGGAAATTCCGTTTTCCTGTGTTTGAATCAGCTAAAATCTGCCTCCACCCTGCTCAACCCCACAACCACCCCACAGGGACAGTGACATTGACAAACTTGGAGAGAAGGAGAAGGGACGGGGAGAAAATCATGCACAACCAATGTGCACAGAAGGCCTCTATAGAGTCTTGGGCTCTGTAGAGTCTTAAGCTCTCGACGGTGCTTGAAGCACAAATCAATAATCTAATTTAAGGAGATTAAGACCTTGCAGGTAGACTAACCTGAATCTTTAAACTGGATTTCCTAAATCTTAGGATTCTGAGGATGAAAGATATTATTTCAATCTTAAAGAATAAATTGAGTAAAAAAATAACCATGTACAATATACTCTGCTTCTGGACTCTTAAACTCCAAAAGTTACATGAACTGTGATGTTTTGGAGTACTTTGTTTCACATCATGTTTAAAGAACTGATGTTTTCAAACTGTGGTGCTTTTATTTTTTAAGAAGGAAATTGATAAACATCAAATAGAGATGATCCAAATATGTATTAAACATTTGTCATTGTTCAGTCACCAAGTCGTGTCTGACTCTTTGAGACCCCATGGACTTCAGCACACCAGGCTCCTGTGTCCCTCACCATCTCCCAGAGTTTGCTCAAGCTCATGTCCATTGAATCAGTGATGCCATCCAACCATCTCATCCTCTCTCACCCTCTTCTTCTGCCTTCAATCTTTCCCAGCATCAGGGTCTTTTCCAGTGAGTCAGCTGTTTGCATCAAGTAGCCAAAGTACTGGAGCTTCAGTTTCAGCATCAGTCCCAGCATCAGTCCTTCCAGAGAGTATTCAGGGTTGATTTCCTTTCAGACTGACTGGTTTGATCTCCTTGCTTTCCAAGGGACTTTCAAGCACCACAGTCTGAAAGCATCAGTTCTTTAAACATGATGTGAAACAAAGTACTCCAAAACATCACAGTTCACATAACTTTTGGAGTTTAAGAGTCCAGAAGCAGAGTTGCTAGGTGGTTCCAGGTCAAGAGCACCCACAATGTTAGAATGAAGCTCTCAGCCTGTGTGCAGTCATAGAAAAGCTCAACTGAGGGTGAAGGATCCTCTGCCAAGTTCAGTCATAATGGTTGCTGACAATCCCCATTTCCTCATCACAGGGCTGCTCATGACATAATAGGTAGCATTCCCCACCAAGAGTGATACAATTCAAGAAAGAACACCAAAATGGAAACCAGAGTCTTTCATAACCTAGTCCCCAAAGTAACGTTCCATTTCTTCCACATTGTATTGGTTATACAGACCACCTTGGTACAATATGGGAGGGGACTGAAAAAGGATGTGAATATTAGGAAGTGAGGTTCATTGAAAGCCACCTTGGAGGATGACTATCACCAGCTCTTACACACTTGTTTGCTTCTTAAGTCATATAAATGTATAAATAATAAGTAGAATACTATATATAAGAAAATGCATGAATTTATGAAGAAATGCTTGATATCAAATATGTCCACATTATTTTATGTTTTTATTGCTCTATTTTCCAAAATAAAGGTCAAGTTCTACCATGCAGCTGGAACTGAAATATGCAAAAGACAAAACTGAAGAGAAAATTCTGTTAATAAAGCTCAGTAAACATGTTTAATATATGTTACTAATATAAAGGAATGAAGAAAAATGGACTTTAAGCAGATAATCTGAACTTTCCTAACTAAAAACAAAATAAACTTACTCCAGCATACCTACTGCTTCTATCATCATACTAAGTACTTTTTGCCTAGAAAGGTCACAATTACTTCTTAGGTGAGGTGAAGTCGCTCAGTCGTGTCCATAAATAACCATGTACAATATACTCTGCTTCTGGACTCTTAAACTCCAAAAGTTACATGAACTGTGATGTTTTGGAGTACTTTGTTTCACATCATGTTTAAAGAACTGATGTTTTCAAACTGTGGTGCTTTTATTTTTTAAGAAGGAAATTGATAAACATCAAATAGAGATGATCCAAATATGTATTAAACATTTGTCATTGTTCAGTCACCAAGTCGTGTCTGACTCTTTGAGACCCCATGGACTTCAGCACACCAGGCTCCTGTGTCCCTCACCATCTCCCAGAGTTTGCTCAAGCTCATGTCCATTGAATCAGTGATGCCATCCAACCATCTCATCCTCTCTCACCCTCTTCTTCTGCCTTCAATCTTTCCCAGCATCAGGGTCTTTTCCAGTGAGTCAGCTGTTTGCATCAAGTAGCCAAAGTACTGGAGCTTCAGTTTCAGCATCAGTCCCAGCATCAGTCCTTCCAGAGAGTATTCAGGGTTGATTTCCTTTCAGACTGACTGGTTTGATCTCCTTGCTTTCCAAGGGACTTTCAAGCACCACAGTCTGAAAGCATCAGTTCTTTAAACATGATGTGAAACAAAGTACTCCAAAACATCACAGTTCACATAACTTTTGGAGTTTAAGAGTCCAGAAGCAGAGTTGCTAGGTGGTTCCAGGTCAAGAGCACCCACAATGTTAGAATGAAGCTCTCAGCCTGTGTGCAGTCATAGAAAAGCTCAACTGAGGGTGAAGGATCCTCTGCCAAGTTCAGTCATAATGGTTGCTGACAATCCCCATTTCCTCATCACAGGGCTGCTCATGACATAATAGGTAGCATTCCCCACCAAGAGTGATACAATTCAAGAAAGAACACCAAAATGGAAACCAGAGTCTTTCATAACCTAGTCCCCAAAGTAACGTTCCATTTCTTCCACATTGTATTGGTTATACAGACCACCTTGGTACAATATGGGAGGGGACTGAAAAAGGATGTGAATATTAGGAAGTGAGGTTCATTGAAAGCCACCTTGGAGGATGACTATCACCAGCTCTTACACACTTGTTTGCTTCTTAAGTCATATAAATGTATAAATAATAAGTAGAATACTATATATAAGAAAATGCATGAATTTATGAAGAAATGCTTGATATCAAATATGTCCACATTATTTTATGTTTTTATTGCTCTATTTTCCAAAATAAAGGTCAAGTTCTACCATGCAGCTGGAACTGAAATATGCAAAAGACAAAACTGAAGAGAAAATTCTGTTAATAAAGCTCAGTAAACATGTTTAATATATGTTACTAATATAAAGGAATGAAGAAAAATGGACTTTAAGCAGATAATCTGAACTTTCCTAACTAAAAACAAAATAAACTTACTCCAGCATACCTACTGCTTCTATCATCATACTAAGTACTTTTTGCCTAGAAAGGTCACAATTACTTCTTAGGTGAGGTGAAGTCGCTCAGTCGTGTCCAACTCTTTGCGACCCCATGGACTGTAACCTACTAAGCTTCTCCGTCCATGGGATTCTCCAGGCAAGAATACTGGAGTGGATTGCCATTTCCTTCTCCAAGGGATCTTCCCAACCCAGGGATCGAACCCGGGTCTCCTGCGTTGGAGGCAGATGCTTTAACCTCTGAGCCACCCTTGCCTAGAAAGGTCACAATTACTTCTTAGGTGCAAACCCCTAAAACCCTTTTGACCCTGACCTTCCCTTATAGTACTTACTATATCACTTTTGGTTTTGATTATTCCAATCACCATAATCTCTAAGTGCTCACCCACTCCACCTCTAGCTATATTCTCATCCCAAAGATAGTCTTGAAGAAAATAATTGGAACCACCTCATCCCAGTATTTTTCTACCATTTATAAACTCATTTTTAAATCAGTTTTCTAAACTGCAGAGCCATATTTTGAATGGAAATCAAGACACCTTCATTCGAATGTCCCCAGACACATCAAATTCAATAAATCTAAATCACTTTTCTTTCCCCAACATCTACTTATCTGGATGACTTTCTGAGTTCACCAAACTGCATCCCAGTGATGAAGTTATTCAAGTCAGAAACCTGAGAACATCCTCCTCATGAAGATGGCTGTGTAAGACTCTGCAGTTTGTGCAGCACACAGAGGTGTCTAGCTCCAATGACAAGTAGGGCTTGAAATCTAGACCCCCATCCGCTCCCCAAGGCCTGTGCCCTGGGCACATGTGCTATGTCAGAGGGAAATGACACCTTTTTCACAAAATTTTCTCTGGCCTACCAGTCTACAGGAACTGCATCTGTCTAGAACGAGCATATTTTATTTTATCTTTTTGACTTGTAAAATGGCACTGAACCCTCAGCTCTTCAATGTACTGTAGCACAGACCCTGTTGATCCTACCTCCAATACAGTCAATGACCTACACTTGAGCTCCATGCCCTCCTCTGCAGTTCAAGGCCTCATCACTGCTTGCCTAAATCATGCAAGCTTCCTAACTGATCCTCTAGCCTGAAGTATCAACCCTCTAGTTCAATCCCCACATTGCTAACAGACTGATCTTTCTAAACTGCTCATCTAATCAAATGTTACCAAAAATCTGCCCCTCCACCCCACCAAAAAAAAGTTACATATTCATTCAACAAGTATCTTAAAGTACTTGATATAGATACTTGAATCCTCAATCAGAAGTCCAAATTCCATAGCAAGAAAACACCACTCTTCAGATCTGATTCTTGTTTATATGTGGGATTTTCCTAGTGTCTCAGAAGGTAAACAATCTCCCTGAAATACAAGAGACCCAGGTTCGATTCCTGGGTCAAGAAAATCTCCTAGAGGAGGGGATGGCTACCCACTTTAGTATTCTTGCCTGGAAAATTTCCATGGACAGAAGAGCCTGATGGGCTACAGTCCATAGGGTTGCAAAGCAGCCTTATTTTTTCTTCATTCCTCATCTCTTTGTGGGAGCCTCTTATGCTGAACTATTGAAGGAGTCATGACATCTCATGAATCCAGTTTTGCACACACTACTCTCTGAAACACCTTCCAACTTTTCTTCAATCATTTTGCTTTATATTAAAAACTAACATCAAACTCATCTCTTTCTTTCCCCGTTCCACCCCCCACAACCCGCCACCTTAGTTATTTTGTTCTTCCTACATTCTCCCATAGGAGAATGTTTCTAGTTCTCCGACCACGTTTCATATTGTGTGGTTAACATGTGTGTGTAGTTGCTCAGTCGTGTCTGACTCTTTGTGACCCCATGGACTGTAGCTTACCAGGCTCCTCTGTCCGTGGGATTTTCCAGGCAAGAATACTGGAGTGGTTTGCCATATTCTCCTCCAGGGGATCTTCCCAACTTAGGGATTGAACCCACATCTCTTGAGTCTCCTGCATTGGCAAGCAGGTTCTTTACCACTGTGCCTCCCAGGAAGCCCATGGTTGTCATACATTTACCCATGTTTTTTTTTCCCCTGGTTTTAAACTTTTCAGACACTGGAAAAAATAACTTTTTAATCCTCAAGTCTGTTACCTCACAGCTAATATTCCATAATCACCTTTTATCCTGAGGAAAATATGCTGTTCTCAAAAACATTTATCATCTTCCACCATATATATTTTAGTTTTGTTCTTAGCATACTAACAATACTAGTTTTTTCTTCTATTTGCATCAATATTGAATGGCCAGAAAAAAAATTATAAATTAGCACAGAATTTTTTAAAATGCATTTGCATTGAATTATTCTTTTACGAGTATGCAGGCAACTATTTCACCTAGTGATCTTCTTTATAATAATGCCATTTTGTCCTTATATTTTCTTGTCTTCTACAAGTTTAAAGTTTTTCTAAAATATTAACACCTTTCATATATGTGCTGTGTGTAAGATTAAAGGAAGAAGTAACTTCAAAATTGGAAAGTAACTTCAAATACAGAAGTAACATGGCAATGAACTTCATCAGCTGAGGAATTTGTGTACAGAGCAGAATGGGCTCAGGCTGGATTTATACGTAAACAGATGCATGTGTGAACTGAAACCCTGATGTCTGATTTATTTCATGATTCCTTCTAAAGCATAACTTGGATCCCCTGAGCAGCTCTAATCAAAGCTTTCTTCTCCAAAGATTACTTTCTCTAGAACTTGACTTTGTGTTTGCACTGTTCTACCAATTTAAAACTACCACTATTGGGGATTCCTTTGAATTAAAAAGCACTTTCAAAATATCACTTAATGTAATGTCCAAAACAACTCTATTATTAAGTAGCACAGATGTTATCATACGAAATTCATATGTCCTAAACTTAATTTGACGAGCACATGGGGGTTGATGTCTTATGTTATTACAATAACCCCCTTTTCTGCTCTTCTCTCCTTTGTATCTCCTTGACACACAGGCAGGCGTCTCTCACAGTGCTCGCCAGCCCAGTTGCTAACGTTCACATTTACATTTGTAATGGGAACATTTCTGAACCTCTGATGGCTCTTCACAGGTTGTTTATTGCACACTGGTGACACAACCATTATCTTTTCACTCTAATCTTCCTTGTCAATGTAACATCTGAAGTGCAGCATAGAGGATTAGTGGTGCCCTGACTTAATCAGTTTATAAAAATCTCCAGAGAAAGCCACCCTCCGGTTCATACATCACAGATGTTTTGTTTTCACTTGATTAGGCAATTGATTTGGCCCCCAGTGCTTCAAGAAAGGAAAGATGCTCTCACCATTTATTTGTATAGGAAAGGATGGCAAGGGAATGGGACGGGTCATGTCTAGTACAGCTGGATACAGAATAAAGCATTCCAGGAAGCTGCCATGCATTGACTTTACCAGCTGGAAAAGGGGATGGCATAAGGCCTTTGCAGACGTTTTATTCTTTTCATCCCATAACCTGCTGAAGTGTGGTCGAGTGCACTGTGATTCACAACACAGCAGGATCTTCTCTACTGTAATTCATATTTTATATATAGCAGCTGTACATTGGGAAGATTACAAGGAAACCATTGGAAAAGAAGCAGAGTTCAAGTTGTTTGCACAGGTGAATGAACAGTGCAGTTGGGGCACAAGTTTTTTCTCCCCTTTGAACTTATTACCAAATGAACCTGTTAAAGGTTCACTTAAAAGGAGTAGAGGTGGGACAATGTGTCTTGTGTCTAAGTGATGTCTGCAGCAGTTTAGTTCCCGATCTGTTACTAACTGTCCTTCTGTTCAAATTCTATATTCCATTTGATGGAATCTCTGATGTAAGTATCCTGCCTGTGGCTTATCCACTATTATAAAGATTCTATGTATAGGAGATACCTAAAATAGTCAAATTCACAGAGTCAGAGAGTACTTTGGCAGATAAGAGACTAGAGGTGGGAGTGTGGGGAGGGGGAAGAGGGAGTTAGTGTTTAATGGAGACAGAGTTTCAGTTTAGGAAGGTGAAAAATTTGGGAGATGGATGATGGTAAGAGTTGCACAACAATGTGAATGTACTTAATGCTACTGTACATTTAAATATGGTCAGAATAGTATGTTTATATTATATATGTTTACCCTAATAAAAAAATTTAAACTGTATTTAGAAAGTTTAGATGTTAAATTACCAGCTTCCCTGGTGGCTCAGAGATTAAAGCATCTGCCTGCAATGCAGGAGACCTGGGTTCAATCCCTGAGTTGGGAAGATCCCCTGGAGAAGGAAAAGGCAACCCATTCCAGTATTCTTGCCTGGAGAATCCCATGGATGGAGGAGCCTGGTGGGCTACAATCCACGGGGTCGCAAGGAGTCGGACACGACTTAGTGCCTTCACTTTCACTTTCACTTTTACCATGCATTTATCAAGCATATTTCTTAGTCCAAATAGCTGAAGATTTAATTTTTAATATAACATTTGCTCCAAGTGTTATTCTCTTAGAAGTTATTACAAGCAAAAAAATAATACTGTTATTTGATATTTATCTTTACAAATTTTATCTTATGGGAGTGTATTTTTACTTCTATTATCATCCGAGCTCAGTATATAATCCCAAGAATGAGAACTTATTTTTAGTGAACAAAGTTTACTAGAAATAATTTATTGCATGTATATCTCTTAAAGTGATAGATTTTTGACATTTTAATTGTATTAAATTTAATTAAGCATTACATGAATAAGATTTTTTGTCTTTTTATTGTTTGAATATTTGCATGTTAAGGAATAGGGTCATTTGTCATTGTATGTGAGTATCCATGATGAGGTAGAAAACACCCTTCTCAATAAACAAGCTCATGACTTGTTATCCAGTCTCTCCTCATTCACATAGCACAGTTTATGACAACTAAACTAGAATCACAACAACAGCCATGAAAACCCCAAAAGGACAATCACCTCAGAGCCCATGCTTGTTACAAAGAAAGGGTATTTGGAGCAGAGTGTGAGGTTAAGTATAATCAACAGCACATTTCTCAGTTATATGTTTCTGAAATATGAGAGCAAATACTAATTATTTCATGTAAACATTTTTAAAAGCAATTTCACATAAATTTTATATTGGTCTCTAGCAGGAAATTTAGTATTTCCTACAGGTTCTTCTTTACTTACATGAAACATGAGCACTTAATGTATATGTGAAAGCTGAGGTATTCTGAAAGCGTGAATGAGTAAGATACATTTGTGTTATGATTAACAATGGGAGCATGGGTCACCATGGAGATGAATAATCCTTTTAATCCTTCTTAGAATACATTTTCAAAGCTAAAATGTAATCACTGCATAATGAGAGTTATATATGCCCCCAGATAAAAGTACATGGACTAATATGAATAATTTGAAGAAGCACCCCTTAAACTGTTCTTTACAGATAATTAGGTTCATGAGATTAAGAATGTACTCTGAAGATTAGCCAATGCATTCTGAAGACCCTACTTCAGAATATTGTAACATGTGAAAAGCCCTTTCAGGCCATATGGTGATCGGGACTTCTATGGTCTCCAGGGAGCCTTGTCAGACTTTGCTACATTCTGTCTTCAGGCCCTACAGTTGAAAGCTGATTCCAGAGAAGTTTAATTCCAGGAAGTCTCCTGGAAGACACTATCCACTATCAGGATTACAAGGACACAATAACTTCCCTGCTACATTTCTATTATGAATTTATCTTCCCATTTGTGTTTATTATATCATAAATAAACTTGTCTCTTAATCTAAAATAATCAGTGACATTAATGCTAAGAACATACACTCTCAGCTGAATGAATTTCTTTTTTTTTTCCCAAGGATATATATATATTTTTAATTTAAATTTATTTATTTTAATTGGAGGCTAATTACTTTACAATATTGTATTGGTTTTGCCATACGTTAACATGAATCCACCGCGGGTGTACACGTGTTCCCCATCCTGAACCCCTCTCCCACCTCCCTCCCCTTACCATCTCTCTGGGTCGTCCCAATGCACCAGCCCCAATCATCTTGTATCCTGCATCGAACCTGGACTTGCAATTCGTTTCTTATATGATATTATACATGTTTCAATGCCATTCTCCCAAATCATCCCACCCTCTCCCTCTCCCACAGAGTCCAAAAGACTGCTCTATACATCTGTGTCTCTTTTGCTGTCTCGCATACAGGGTTATCGTTACCATCTTTCTAAATTCCATATATATGCGTTAGTATGCTGTATTGGTGTTTTTCTTTCTGGCTTACTTCACTCTGTATAATAGGCTCCAGTTTCATCCACCTCATTAGAACTGATTCAAATGTTCATTGCAGCACTGTTTATAATAGCCAGGACATGGAAGCAACCTAGACGTCCATCAGCAGACGAATGGATAAGAAAGCTGTGGTACATATACACAATGGAGTATTACTCAGCAATTAAAAACTGAATCAATTTCAAATTAGCCCTGTGGGTGACCCAGAGAATACCTCAAGTCTCAAAAATCTCATATTTGCATCAATTTATACGTCTCGTCCTTTAGATATTTTAAATAAAGAAGCCAAGTTATATAACTGTGCATGAGGAATCATCCAGTAAGTGACCATTCTTCTTATTATTATTATTAATGGTCTTTTGATGATGAATTTGCATCTAAAAAAGAAGCAAAGTCTTATCACTACAAATGCTTAGATTTCTGGGATTTCAAAAAGGATAAATATTAACAATAATAGGCCTGATACAGAATTGCCAACTCTAATTACATCAAGTGTTAATATGTTTAAAGTGTCTCTATCATTTTAATTTAAAAAATCCTCTAATTTAAATTTAACACTAAATTTGGGGTAGACATGCTCTAAAGAATAGGCCTTTAAAATTAGTAATCTTAATAAAAGTGAACCTTAGAAGTGGCTTCATATATTTTAAAGGCAGTTGAAATCCACAGCCACTCACTCTTTTCTGTTAGTGTTTCTGGATTTGCCCATTGACTGTCTAAATATATAAACATTATGCAAATCAAGAAATATTTGCTATATAATATTGACTATATTTAAATCATGAAAACTGAAAATTTGCTATTATTAAATATGTCATGGGATATTTTGTGGTCGATTTTTAACAGAGTACCTTTAAGATTATATTCTCACAAAGATAATCAAAGTGTTGGCTACTTAGTGACTTAGTTCATAAGATCTCTTTTTAACCAAAAGAACAGCTATTATGATTCTTTGCAAGTATGTCTCTATTATCAGTCCATTTATCCATCTGTCCATTCATCCATATATTTTATCCATATATTTACTGACAGTAAAAAAAAAATTCATCAATAGGCTTTATAAAATAGTTTATCTTATTCTGTAAATTGCATAAATATAACAGAACGTGCCTTTTGTTGGTTTACCTTGTTATTTACACATAAATGTGGATGAGTGTGGCAATGGAGATGCCACAATCTAAACATAATGTTACAAGAATTTAAAATTTGGAAGTCAAAATTTACATTCAAACTTTGTTTCACAATTCTGTATTTTACTATTCTAGGTTCCTTCTGAATTGCAGAACTTCTAGAAAGTAAGGGAGATTGGAGATCCTGATTGAGGACTTGGCAAGACTAGAGCAGCAGAGGAGAGAGTGTGGCTGGCAGCATGGGATGGAAGTTATCCCACTGTATAGGACTCATCTATATTTCATTATTCTAGCAAATCATATGGCATAATATCTTATGTAGAGTTGCCTGGGAAACAGAATTTGGAACAGAGATTAGCATGAAAAAAATTTATCAAGTGCCCACAGCAGCAATACTTATGAGAAAGTGAAGAAAACAGGATTGAACAAAGGGATGAGATGAACTGTAAAGTAATTGCAGCAAAGGTGTTGGCAGAACTCATACATTCTGAAGTTGAGATGGCTCTTTGGAACTGTCTACAACTGAGGCAAGAGGGGCCAAGTTTTATAGCCCACAATGACCATTTATTGGATACAGGCTGATCTAGAAAAGGAATGTCACATGGAAGGAGGCTCTCTTCAACTGAGGGCAATTCTCAGAAAAGGATTCAGGTGAGACCCTACTGATGATAATACTCATCAGTGCAGATGAATCCTCAGTCCAGGAGGGATTTTAATAGCAAAGCACAATGTTTATTGCATTGCTCTAGTGTGTACCTGCCAAATAACAGATCTATTCATTCCTTGTTGTTTTTTTTCCTCTCTAGTGCACTTACATCATCTAACATGGGATGTATTTTATTTATATGTTTTGTTTATTATGTCTTCTTGCTTATACAGGATCGCCCCAAAAGAAGAATGTGAGCCACCTACTTTCTTAAAGAGTGCAACCCCAGTGAACAAGGGTTAGGTTAAAGGGAAATACGACTGAGAAGTGAGAGAGGGCCAATACTAGGTGGATTAGCAGACCAGTAGACAGCAATAGGATCAAGCAACACTGCTTAATCTCTTGCGACCATCTTGCAGCCCATGTAAACAGCTGCTTCTCAGATCAGCCCATGTTGGGAAAGGAGAGAGAAGACTTTGTCTGCTGGTTTCTTCTCCCATTGATCAAAGTTTCACCCCATAGAACACTGATATCTCTCTACTCCTGAGTTGAAGATATATGTGTATGTACATATAGACTGCATCTGAACCAGGAATGCCAGTTCTTGCATTTTATCCAAAGATATTCTCAGATGCAAGCAAAAAAGACAAAAGTAATGCAGAGGAACCTGGCAGACTACAGTCCAGGGGGACACAAAGAGTCAGATACAACTGAGCAACTGAGTGCACAATTTAGATACAAGGTTATTTACTTCAACTTTTTTTACAACTGCAAAAAACCTAGAAATGACCAATGGTCTAATAGCCGACCACACTGAGTAGATTGAACAAATCATAGTAAGGTCATATTAGACTATTATATGTCCGTTAAAAAGAGTGACACTATCTTTATAAGTAAAACTAAGGTTTTGCATGAGCACTGTCAATCAACCAACTGAAGAAATATTTTGGTGGATGTTTTTCGTCTATCAAATGACGCCTAAGTAGATGACTTCACAGTCACTCACAAGTCAGTCAATGGTCATTTAAATTTTTTGAATTTTCTCATCATCTAGAAAGAACAATATCCTAGCTTTTTCAAAAATTATAAATGTCTTTGTTAATTATTCAAAGTATCAAAGATAATCAATGGAAAACACATTAAATCATTTGAAGACAGTACATTAAAAAATCCCTCCTGAGTATATGTTCTTTTTAAGCTTACTCTAGCTGACTAATCAAAACTGAAAGGCTTTTTGTTTGGTTTTTGTTCTTTATTTTCTTTTTTGTGTTTGGAGGCAGAAAGCTGGGTGCGTAAACATTGGGTTTCTCACATACTATATAAATTTAGAAAATAATGACAGGTTAATCTTCATGGTTCTGTAATTTAATATGTTAAAAATACCTGGAGAATTCTCATTATTATTTTGTAGGCCTTGGAACAGTCACATTCTGTAAGAGGAGGATCATATCAGTGTTAAGAACCTGGCCTCTAGAATTTCTGGAATGAGTGCCAGTTGAACCAATTATTAGCATTGTGATTTTCAACAAGTTAATTCCTCTACATCTACTTCCTTCACCTCTGACATGAGTATGATAACAGCACCTATCATAGAAGGTTGTAGGGAGCACTTGACTCTTTCTCTTGGAAACTATTCATTCTCATCAGAGTAATGTGATA
The DNA here is from genome assembly GCA_006410635.1 of Cephalophus harveyi. Classification (NCBI taxonomy): domain Eukaryota; kingdom Metazoa; phylum Chordata; class Mammalia; order Artiodactyla; family Bovidae; genus Cephalophus; species Cephalophus harveyi. The sequence goes on along the minus strand of SJYT01016440.1, from coordinate 77,289 downwards.
GAAAAAGTCATTACTTCCAAAGTCTTTTTTTCTCTAGAAACAGAACTCTCATTTTTATCTAAACAGTAAATAAAAACACACTTGTCTTCTTCCTTGCATCAAGATATGAATAAGTTTTGGTCCATAATATGTACACCAAGGTGTCATTTGGCCACTTCTATGAAAATTTCTTGGGAGAAGGCAATGGCACCCCACTCCAGTACTCTTGCCTGGAAAATCCCATGGATGGAGGAGCCTGGTGGGCTGCAGTCCATGGAGTTGCTACGAGTCAGACACAACTAAGCGACTTCACTTTCACTTTTCACTTTTCACTTTCACGCATTGGAGGAGGAAATGGCAACCCATTCCAGTAGTCTTGCCTGGAGAATACCAGGGATGGTGGAGCCTGGAGGGCTGCTGTCTACGGGGTCACACACAGTCGGACACGACTGAAGTGACTTAGCAGCAGCAGCAGTAGCAGCAGCATGAACATTTCTTATGAAATTACTAGTGTATGCCTTTTTGTATTTAAAAAAACTTTGTCCCTTGTTCTATTCTATGGCTTAAAACTGGAAGCGGTGGCTTGAGCAGTATCCACTGTCTTTTACTAGAAGTTGTGAGTTGAAAGAAACAAAGGGCTCTTGGACAAGAATTCCCACCACAAGACTAGACCAGCTCGTCAACAGGAAAGAGAAACATTATTTAAGGCATCTCTGATACCTTTAGTAAAGATGATCTTAATTGAGGAAATGGATCAATACCTTTAAAATGTAAAGATTATTCTAATACAAAAACAAAAGGAAGAAAAAGAATACAAAGTAACATAAACAAGTTTATGAAATCAGTGAAATTAAACAAAAACAGGACCCAAAATCTAGAGGGAAACAAAGCTGAGATGAAAATGCAATGAAGGATCTTATCTCTATCAATATAGTAAGCGAAATATTCAGAAAAGCCATGTTCTAAAACACAAACGAGTATTTTAAATTATTTTAAAACACTTTTTAATGTATTGCTGAAAGCAAAATAAATTGAATGAAGGACAAAATGACAAACTGAAGCTGTTACAAATTTGGGGAACCAAAGACTTTGAGTTTTAAATGCCTTTAGGAGAATGAGATAAGGCCTATATCCTTGATAAGGTGGAAAAGAGACAATTGCAAAATGAAGCGTCAAAGAGCTAAATGCTCAGTGGAAAAATATGCGAAAAATCTATAGGGATTCCACTGGGAAATAAGTAGTTTTTAAAAAGAAAAAAGAATGCATCTTTTTAATAGTATTACATATTAATATTAGCACCTTTTTAGAAGCAGTATATTTATGATATAAAAAGATAAATACAATACCATATTGGTTTTGCCATACATTGACATGAATCCACCATGAGTGTATACGAGCTCCCAATCCTGTAAAGTAAAGTAAAGTAAAATAAAGTAAAAAAAATTAAAAAAAAAGATAAATACAACATTTATGAAGTACAGAATTTCCTTCAGCTTTTCTTTGTTTTTTTTTTTTATGTTATATTAAATTTCTTATTTTTAAACCTTTTATAATTCAGGAGTTCCACCAGCAAGCAGAAGACATACATACACACACACACACATACACCTGTCTCTTATACACATCTAGATGTGTATAAGAGACAGGGATAATAGTAATTTATTGTTATTTATTATTTATAAATGATAATTATACTATTACATTAATAATCTGCATATATGTGAATGGATCTAATATTAAAACTGGTTACTGCTGGGTGGTCAGTGAATTAGGTTGATAATTGTATTCTTTTATTTTTCTGTATTATTAGGTTTTTGGAAGAAGCATGCCCTTAATAAAACAAAACAAAAATCAAGTTTGAAAATAGTTGCTAAATTAAAAAAGAAAACAAAAAGAAGACAGCTCAAATTTATACATAGTTGAACACAGAAAACAAACTTGAATTCAGTATAGCAATATCATGCATGGTACTGTGCAAAGAGATTAAGAAGTAAGGTACGTATAGCTAAGAAAACAAGAGCTACTATAGCAACAGTCACAGGAGCAAGAGATCCAGGGATCATTTTGTATTAGGACACTGAAGTTCTTGGAATATAATAACAAGACATGAAGCACATACAGAAAATATCTCCAAAGCCTTGTAATGTGCTAGGAAAATGGAGCCAAACAAAAACTGGCTTCTCTGGAGAAGGACTGCCCCCTCTCCTAGATTGGAGATGCTGGTGAAGGAATAGGTATGTATATGTATCATCTTTAACCCTCAATCACTCCAACAAGCTGGTTAGGGTACTGATGCTCTGGTTAGGGAAATTCTCAACATTAATGTCTTATAAATGCCCTTGTCAATAATGATTTAAAAATTGACAGTAAAATTATAGCTCCGACCCTAGAGATACTATGTTAGATTATGTTTTCATTGACTCCAACTTATGTATAGATAGGGACTGTTATAGTAACATGTCAAATACTTTTGCTTTGTTTTAACACTATAATGTGGAATTTTAAAAAGCAATCTTTAGAAGAATGCAATTCTTGGTCAAACTCTTCAAACACCATTTTTAAACTCTAGAGGCCTTGATGAAAGTGGTTGTCGTTTTCAAGTGAATGGAAGATAGATTGATAACTCAAGGTGTTAAACAGAAATAATTTCATTTACTGATTCATAGATTTTCATTATAATACAAATACTTACTAATTTAAAACTTACTATAACACTGTTAACTCAGACATCAGTCTTTGAATTTAGTACAAAGTACTAAAGTACATCACCATATAATAATCACACCTCATGAAAACAAACAAAAACAAAGATCTCACAGATTTGGATAAGGACTGTCTTCATTATATAATTGCTTAATTTTAAGACTTTTTTCCTTTTTACAATTTGGTTGTAGCAGCCAATTTTTCCATTAAAATAAGCTTGAAGTGGGAAATAGCAGACCTGCCGCTCTGGTACCTGTGTAAGTAGGCTTAGAACTGCAGCAACCTGGCCCTTAATTTTTGCACTCTGTAACTCCTAAAGTAATAAGATGCTCGAACACACTCAGAAGAAATTATGGGAGTAGAACATGGAATTAAATGTATTAAATAAACAAATAAGCCAGATACAAGTTTCCTTCAACCCCACTGCACCCCAATACTTTTCACAGAAGAGCATGTGGCCAATATGATCAAGTATGAAATGAAAGCTTTTGTTCATTGAATATGGTGGATACATGCTCTGGGGAAGTGTATCATATCATGAACCAAGAGTCACTCACCCCTAGCTACTCAGAAGTAGAGAGTGACTTAATTCAGTTTCAGAGATGTGTTTGTTCAGGGGGTGGTTACAGTAAAAGAGGATGATAAGATATTTTATTTATGTTTTTAAATCGAATGACACAAGCTCTAATAACCATATATGGTAAAAAAAAAAAAAATGACATTATGAACTACAGCCTTATTTGAGGACTGTTTTCAAATGAACCTGAAAGAGATAAAGGAATATTCCATTTATACTGCTTTAAAAAAAAAAAAAAAAAGTACTGTAAAATGCACAAATTCCAGGATGTTATTTTTATAGACTTGAGATACTCTTCACTGACATGAAGAACGAAGGGCGAGCAGATGCTGGCTGGGGAAAGTATGACCTCTTCATTCAGCATATTTAGAATAAGTGTCCTATGGTCGTTTAAGTGAACTAATCCAGTGAGCTTTAGAAAGAAATCCAGCCTGGAAACACAGATGTGTGAGTCATCAGCACTGGGCACAATTTGGGCCTAGACAATTTAATGCTGTTGCCATCATGCTTATACCAGGGCTGCGTCTATTCTAAGCTAGATGGTCACACTTTGGAGACATTTTATTTTGAACTACTTACTGTTCATGTTTGATTCTTATCACCATATTAATTTGAACTTTCTTTTTCTATGAATTCATAGGGTCACTTCAAACATGAAGTAAACATTATTAATTTGCTTGAGGGAACTGGAGCATTTGGCTCAGTAGAGCATGCAAAAGTGACCTGCTGATTCTTCCACATGAATGTCTCTTTACCACTTCAGACCCAACGTGCTCTAATCTAAGCATTTAATTTTCTCTGAACATGGGCTTCTCTCCTGGCCACCCTATCTTGTTTTCTATATTATCACACCATCCTCTATCTCACTCACACTTGAAACCTTTGCATTTTAAACAATATAAACCTAGTCTTATCAATAACTGCAATTGAAATGTATAAAGGAAGTTGCATTTGATTCTTTGCTGCTGCTGCTGCTGCACCCTACCAAAATGTTCTATAAAATGAATTTAGTATTCCTAATAGTAATAATCATTGTTCTCTGAATTTAAAACTTTAAATTCTTACTAATTGCAAAAAGTTCATAATGTCTGTATGAAGTGCTCAACTTCATGCAATAAAATGGCAGCTACAGCTACAGAATATTTAAATGTTAAACAAGGAATACTGGAGCCTCAAAACTGTGGTTATTATGGATCAATTTATTTCATGTATCCATTCTCATGCAAAGAAAAATTAATCACTAAATTAAAAGGAATATCATTGTCATTTTCAATTAAAATGCATTCATTATCTTGGACCCTGCAGCATGTCTGCAAGACATGCTATTTTTTCTTCTCTCAGTGTATGCATAATCCAAATATATTTTGTCTGGTTCAACCTTCTTAAGTGAGATAATATTTCTTACTTAACTACTTGAAGACCATTTGGGGATCTGAAACCTCATTATGATAAATTAGCATAAGTGGCTCATGGCTTAGGTAAGGCAAACATAGAAATCTGTGTGTATACACATATATGTATAAATTCATACACATGCATACATACACACACACACACATACACATCGAGTGATAAGAAGCCAAATAAAATATTCCACTTCAAACTACATCTCCTAGAAAGAAACTCTCCTGGAATCCAATGTTTCAGTCTTCATAATGGCGGCATGGCTCAGGTACTGATTATAAGGATATGATAATTCAGGAAATTAAGGAACACATGCAGGCTAGTCTCTCAGCAGGTATTCCCTCCAACAGAAAAACTAGCACAGCTGGTTTGTTCAGCCCAAGTGGAGGCACAGCACCCAGTCCCACTTCAAAATCACTCCTCAGCGTATCAGAGATTTCGCATTTCAATCTTGGCAAAATAGACTTTGGGGAAAAAAAATGTTTCTTTTGAGGTATTGTTTCAACTCTATGCTGGAACATACAAGGGTTTACATGGAATATATTACATTATATCACTTCATTATATTAATTAAACACCAAGCTGATATTTTCAAGTCACATAGTGCAGAACTTGTCACATAATGTCTTTCCTTACATGAATTGTCCTTTGTGCAAAATGGACATAATAAAAATTATTTTCTTACAAATATCTGCTAAAAATCATTAGCTGTGTTAATGACTGATAGGCTATTTCTATAGTTTTCTAGGTTTTGTTAGCTTCAAAAATTATTTTATCTGTCATTTTAGGCTGTGTTCTTAAACATGTTGACAAAAAACTACTCTCCCGTTAGAAAATTAAACCAGTTAGATACCTTTAAGGCAATACCTAATGTGAAATTCTATAACTCAAGGATTATTTAGCTAAAATAATTCATCCATTTATACCATAATCTTCAAATTTCTTTCATTTAAATTGAGATAAGTCCTCTGCTGCTGCTGCTGCTAAGTCACCCCAGTCGTGTCCGACTCTGTGCGACCCCAGAGACGGCAGCCCACCCGGCTCCCCCGTCCCGGGGACTCTCCAGGCAAGAACACTGCAGTGGGCTGCCATTTCCTTCTCCAATGCATGAAAGTGAAAAGTGAAAGTGAAGTCGCTCAGTCGTGTCCGACTAGTAGCGACCCCATGGACTGCAGCCCACCAGGCTCCTCCGTCCATGGGATTTGCCAGGCAGGAGTGCTGGAGTGGGCTGCCATTGCCTTCTCCGGAGATAGGTCCTACCCATAAGTTATAAAACTCACCTGCTGAGATTTCACCAGACTTCTATAGAGGAACCACTTAATGGCAAAATGCCAAGAGGAATGAGGAAATAAGAAAAATTTAGTTCAGCTATATACAAACTAATCCTTAAACCAACATCCACTGGATCATGGAAAAACCAAGAGAGTTCCAGAAAAACATCTATTTCTGCTTTATTGATTATGCCAAAGCCCTTGACTGTGTGGATCACAATAAACTGTGGAAAATTCTGAAAGAGATGGGAATACCAGACCACCTAACCTGCCTCTTGAGCAACCTATATTCAGGTCAGAAAGAAACAGTTAGAACTGGACATGGACCAACAGACTGGTCCCAAATAGGAAAAGGAGTACATCAAGGTTGTATATTGTCACCCTGCTTCTTTAACTTATATGCAGAGTACATCATGAGAAACGCTGGCTGGAAGAAGCACAAGCTGGAATCAAGATTGCTGGGAGAAATATCAATAACCTCAGATATGCAGATGACACCACCCGTATGGCAGAAAGTGAAGAAGAATTATAAAGCCTCTTGATGAAAGTGAAAGAGGAGAGTGAAAAAGTGGTCTTAAAGCTCAACATTCAGAAAACGAAGATCATGGAATCTAGTCCCATCACTTCATGGCAAATAGATGGGGAAACAGTGGAAACAGTGTCAGACTTTATTTTTTTGGGCTCCAAAATCACTGCAGATGGTTAATACAGCCATGAAATTAAAAGTCGCTTACTCCTTGGAAGGAAAATTAGGACCAACCTAGATAGCATATTGAAAAGCAGAGACATTACTTTGCCAACAAAGGTCAGTCTAGTCAAGGTTATGGTTTTTCCTGTGGTCATGTATGGATGTGAGAGTTGGACTGTGAAAAAAGCTGAGAGCCGAAGAATTGATGCTTTTGAACTGTGGTGTTGGAGAAGACTCTTGAGAGTCCCCTGGACTGCAAGGAGATCCAAACAGTCCATTCTAAAGGAGATCAGTCCTGGGTGTTCACTGGAAGGACTGATGCTAAAGCTGAAACTCCAGTACTTTGGCCACCTCATGTGAAGAGGTGACTGATTGGAAAAGACTCTGATGCTGGGAGGGATTGGGGGCAGGAGGAGAAGGGGATGACAGGGGATGAGATGGCTGGATGGCATCACCAACTCGATGGACATGAGTTTGAGTAAACTCCAGGAGTTGGTGATGGACAGGGAGGCCTGGTATGCTGCAATTCATGGGGTCACAAAGAGTCAGACACGACTGAGCAACTGAACTAAACTGAACTGAATCCTTAAATAATTCAGAGCTGACTATAAAGAGCACAAATCCAAATTGGCAATGCTCCAGTATTTTATAAATAAATATGTGAACTTTTTTTTTAATTTTTGGAATCAAAGCATACAAAGTTGTTGCCATTCCTGTCTTTTGACAACTTAAATTCTGGGAATATATATATTTCTTCTCTCTTACTACTGTTCAGAATTATCACAAGTGAGGCTGAGATAATTATGGTGAAAGACAACTTAGTTTTAAATCTGTTTCCTTCTTCTTGGTGTGATATTGTGCATCTTAACTTTTGCTCATCTCTCGTGTTATTTCTTTCTGTGAAATGGACATGGTAATTCCACAAAATATTTCTAAAAAGTAGATAGAATAGCATGTAAAGGACTTGGCACAATGTCTAAAATCGGATAACAGTGAATAACACTGAGCACATAATATGCCATTTGGGTTTACCAATTGTAGTAGGTGTATGTGATGAATCGCATCTCATCACCTACCCCCATTTCAGCTCCATGTACAACATCAGGACCCATTCAATCGCCTGTGGTGCTTCTGCTTTCAGCATCAGAGTGAAAGTGTTAGTTGCTCAGTTGTGTCTGACTCCTTGAAACCCCATGGACTATAGCTGGCCAGGCTCCTCTGTCCATGGGATTATCCAGGTAAGAATAGTGGATTGGGTTGCCATTCCCTTCTCCAGGAGATCTTCCCAACCCAGGGATAGAACCTGGGTCTCCTGAAGTGCAGGCAGATTCTTTACCAGGGAAGCCAGAAAGCTTTCTCTAAAGCCAAGGGAGACAGATCAGTCACATACAGGCACAGCCCAGAACTGAGGGAAATTTCCTTCCTGTGGCAACTTTCAACCAGTGGGGAACAGGAGTTGGTGGATTAATTCCTCAGCCTCCTTCTTCCTTGGTGGGGCAATTATATGGTGCCCCTTAGGAGGCCCCTATAGTGTTGAATCCCAGCTGGCCACATCATTAACCAGTCCATTAATCCACCCTCTCCTGGATTTTTTCCCTTCCTTTTCTATTTTCTTCACCCCTTACTTTGTTTTGTTTCCTAAGATTGCTTCTCAAAGTAGCAACTGCTCCCAAGTCCTTATTTTAGCCTCTGCTTTCCAAGGAACTCAACCTAAGACAAGCAATTAGTATGTGCCAGGCACTGTGCTAAGTACTTTCATGATTGACTCATTTAATCCTCACAATAAACCTATAATATAGCTACTGACATGAGTCTCATTTTACAAATAAGGAAGCAAGTTTAATTATTCAAGTGGTCACAGCTAGTAAGTGATAGAGCTAGGATTCAAATCCAGTATATCTAGTTAGACAGTCTACAATTTTAAGTCACTACACCTCCTTCACAAGGTGCTCAATATATGTCAGAATAATGTTGGTGGCCTTTAAATAATTGCGATTTCTGAGTGCCAAACAAGACCCACTAAATCAGACTGTATGGCAGCAAAGGCTGGATACTAGCATTTTTAACAAGCTCCTCAGATGATTCATATGGACACAAAAGATACAGAAATAAACTAAAGTAAGTTGTTCTTTTGAAGGCAGAAGTGAAGATTCTTCGTATCAACTAGAGATGATCACCAGCAAATTTGTCTGGTGTGAAAATTTAATACATACCTGCGTTAGATATTTACATAAAGAACCTACACATTACCCCAAACTAAAGTCATACTACAATAAAAAGAAAAGATGGTAGCCTCATAATTAAAGGCAATAAATTAGTGATTGTGTGGGACAGAAAGGAATGATTGTTAGTCACGGGCATCCTAACCACAACTTGAAATCACCATGGACTACAACAGAGAGAAGGTGAGGAGAAACACTTTAAAAAGCAGACACAATGACTTAAGTAACATGATACTGTACAGCATCTGAAAAATGCCCTGATGTAGATTCCATCATTTCCTGATTGTGGTGAATAAATGTGGTTTGGCTGTAATTAGGTTCTGTAACAACTATGGCTCTCTGAATTTTTAGCTACTGGAATTGCTTTAGGGATTACTTTATATTGTCTGGGTTTGCCACCCTCCTTTTAAGCTAGGAAACAGCAAGTCAATTTCTCATGGTTACAGTGAGTGCAAAGCAGGTTATAGGGACATTATAAACCTAACAAGGGTCATCCTCTTCCTTGCTGAAGTTTCTATAAATTAAGACTGTTTTTGCTAAGACCTAGGCAAACACTATCTCATTTAATCCTGACAATATCCCTGTGATGTTTGTAATTCTCTCTAGACCATATGGAGGGGGCAATTTTAAGTAACTTCCCAAGTTTACAAAGGAAGTATTCAATGGTGGAGCCTTTAGCTGTTACTGTGTCCCTTCAGCAGAATTTGACATTTAATCTTTCTAGAGGCATGCTCATCCTTTGGCTGCTGTGTTTATACCTTTTCTGGTTTTCTCTGCCTTGCTGGCATCTGCTTTTCAGTCTGTTTTGAACACTACCTAAAAATTAAGTATCAGAGATCCTTGGAACTCCTTACAGGCTTCATGTCTCACCCAACAGTCTCTCCCTAGGCAATCTTAGCTATGCTATAAAAATTGATTACTATCTATAGGATGTTGATATATGACATTTATATCTTTTAATATGACCTGTTCTCCAATTTCTAGACTTACATATTCAGATGCCTACCCAACATCTTTTGGGCATCTCAATGACAGCTCAAACTCCATTTGTGCAAACCACATTATTATATTTAACAATTATATATGATATGATATATATGATATATGATATCACATATATGATATCATATATCATATATAATTATTTCAGATCCATGACTATATCTCTAGTCCAAGCTATCTTTATTTCCCTTGTGCATGCATGCATGTTAAGTCATTTCAGTTGTGTCCAACTCTTTGTGACCCCACGGACTGTGGCCCACCAAACTTCTCTGTCCATGGGATTCTCCAGGCAGGAATACTGGAGTGGATTGCCATGCCCTCCTCCAGAGGCTCTTCCCAACCCAGGGATCAAACCTGTGTCTCTTATGTCTCCTGCACTGGCAGACAAGCTCTTTCTCACTAGTGCCACCTGGGAAGCCATTTCCCTTGTAACAGTTGTCAGTTCTGCCTAACTTGGTCTATAGATCAACCCTGTCCTGTTCATTAAGTTCTCTAAATTATAGCCACAATGTTCTGATCAAAAAATAAATTCCTGCCACTGATAACAAGATTTTCCAAGATGCTGAAAACTTCTTATTGAAGATGAAAACAAATTAAGTAAAATCTTCCCAGTTTTTTCAAATACATAATTTTATTCCTGAAAATTTTAATATATATGAAAGCATACAAAATCTGCTTTATATTTGTAGATAGATTCTAGACTTATTAAATATATATACATGTGTGTATGTATAATGTATAAGAATGGTTCATGTGCATATAAAATCAGCTGAATACTTAGCAGGATATACAATAGTTGTGAGAGATTCAAGACAATCCCTCTTTGTGAAGGATTATGTCTTAGGCTGGCATCCAAAACATACAATGAGAAAAAGACATTGGGTGTAAGGAAGGAAAAAAGAGAATATAGGGTAGGGTAATTTGTGGGGTGTTGCTGTGGGTAAGTAGGGCCCAGCCCACGGGATTGCCTCTGAGAAACCAGGAGGAACGTGCCTCAGAAGTATCTTTTACCCTAGGACAGTAAGCCTGGGACATTTCTCTGTGGATTCCTATGACCCACAAGGGTCTCTAACTAATCCCTACCTTGGTGTTACCCCTGTTTGTGGCTGAATAAGTTCCTGTGAAGCTGGAGAAAACTGTCAGCCAGAGAAGAAAAGACATGGAGATGTTTGAGACAGAAAATGCTGACTTTAGCTGGAAAGAGGGAGCTATGCAATTGCAAGATAACTAGGGCTGGTCTCACACATGAAATGCCGGTGGAGCCCCAATTCATTGTGACCTCAAGAAAAGTGCCCCCAAATTTTTGAAACTTGTCTTAGCATAAGTTAGCACCTTCTTAGATAACAAATATTTGATGTTGTATAACGATTTAATGATATAAAGTATTAGCTGAATGAGTCATTTAATTAGCATAAACAAATAATTTTTTGTCTCTCCAATATCTTCTTTTAAAATTCTAGTATACAGTGTATGTTTTATATTTCATATAAAGTACAATTTAGAGAAGATTTTTTTAAAAGCAGGTAACTGCCTGAACTTAGTGTCCACAATTCTTCTCCAAGTTTAATTTATTTAAAAAATAGGCTAGAAGATCCCTTGACAATACACATTCTTAGAAAATAAAGCTATATCTTTACCTGGGTTATTAAATGAATTACTATGTTTCACTACCATCATCTCCTACTAGGCTGGTTTGTTATTAAAACAAAACTTTTATTTTATGCCAAAAAGCTAATGTTAGAAGCAAAGAAGTGAGTTACCCAGTAGATTTTTAAAAACAAGTTAACCAACTGCCGTAAATACATAAACCCCTATAATCTACTGGGTACATATAACCACACATAGCCATTTATGATATTAGTGCCTTTTAAAAGTTAGCATATACCTAGGCACTAACTGATGAGACACTCATCAATTTAACCTTCAAAGCATAAAAATTAATGTGACTTTTCAGACCGTTTTATTGCTAGGCTTTCACAAAGGGAGAAATGTTTTCTGGCTTCCTTGTAAAACGTAAGACCTAAAGTGTCTCAGTTTCTGCTGCCTGGTAAGAAAAATAGAGTTGGTTGGAGCCAGTGAGTTTGTTATTTTAAACCATAGCAGGCCTAAATGCCCTCTGGTAGCATGTTTCCATGAGGCAAACAAACCCCTGAGTACAGAGCTGGGCTTGCTTTAGATGGTGTTACCTGTAACGCCTGAACTCTGTGGGGTCTTAGAGCCACGGTCAGTGTGGCAGATTTCCAGTTGTGAGTAATCTTTACTTGCTGGAACTTTAAACACTTACAAATGTGCCATATATGTATGTTTTAATTATTGTAATCACCGTGCCCTGACATTCTCTCAAAGTAGGCATCTATATTCACAGGCAGCACTCGAAGTGTCAGAACAGCATGCCCTTACTTGGCTACTTTCTTAATAGCACATTTGCTTCTGTCACAGACTCGGTGTCCTGTGCCCATGTGGTCTGACTAATCTTACTGGTCCTACAATTATTTTGTCACTGTGATGGTTGAAGGGTGATCTATGAAAGGCAGTGGGTTTTTTCCCCCCTTTTTCATATTGATGGTTCTGTCTGGCAGAATCTACAATACTAGCGGCTGATATTCTAATTTTTATGTATATTGTGCCAAATTTCAGGAGGGAAATTGCAGACAAAGCACAAGCAAAATAGAACTCACTATAGGGAACATTATGGATAGCAGCTATGCACTTTTTTGTTATACCGACTTGTATAAAAAGGAGAGGGAAAAAAGAAAGGGGGTAATTAATAGCATTTTAAATGTGATATTTTAATAAATTAGCAACAAAGCTAATATTAATCAACTGAATCTAGAAAATGCCATTTGTATAAAAATATCAACTAGTTACAATAAAATGATGCAGAAGGGAAATGTTTTCCTTTATGTTTCTTAAAGCTACTAAACAGATGTGTACACATTTTATCCACATTTTTCCATGCCTTTAGAATAAAACCAGCTGTCTATGGAGTAACTTCAGAAGTAATTTTTTTCAATAAAAGAAATCAACCATCAAGGTACATAATAAAATGAATCTGGAAATATGGTAATCTCCTACTTATTCAACTGTACTAGAGATTTAATATTGATATTGCTGGGAGCTGAACAGGAGCCAAACTAATTCCACAGAAGTGCTCTATCTGCATATTAACTACTGAAAATGCACAAAGATACAATCCTATTTATGCTACCCTGCAGCATCTGATGTGATTTAGTTTTGCAATCTCTTCAGCCTTTTAAATGTGTTACTATGTCCCCTCCCACTTACCTGGAGACAAATGCTCCTTTCAGTCAATTTTTAGGATGTTCTACATCACACATTCTGCAAATGTAAATATTTAGAGACATGAGAATTCATTTTATATCACTGGCTTATACATTTCTTTTATTTCAATATTTATCCATTGAATTACAAATTTTCTTGAGAAAATATGTTGTATCCTTTATATGGCTAGATTATGTTTCTGACATACATAGTCACCAGTAGTCTTCTTGAGATTAAAAACACAGATTTTAGATTGTA
>SJYT01016440.1:13979-63627 GCA_006410635.1 Cephalophus harveyi | reverse complement strand
TAAAATTTTAATCAGCAAGAAATAAAAGAAATTATTTTTCTGTTTTCATAACTTCAGAGTTTGGTTGTAATGTTCCATAGAAGATAACTTTGACTTCGATATAATTTTCAGAAATGATCTTAAAAAATTCCAACTTCTCTTTGAAAATATTTAGATGATTACTTTGTAAATTAAATAGTAAATATTTAATTTTAAAAATGCTTTTACAAAAAGAAGCATAAGAAGATTAATTCAGTGATTCTCGGTTAAGGTTTTAAAGGAAACATGAAAAATATCCCCATAATGACAAAGAATAAATTCTAGAAGGAGGTCATGCTAGGGTATTCCCAGCATTGAAATGTAGTAAATATATAGAAAGCTATATAGACAGGCCAGCTATAGAGACATACAGTTTCAATAATATCAGCTAGGTAAAGAAAAGCAAATTCAATCTTGGATGAAGGGGATACCAGGTAAAAACATCTAGGGAACACAGCCCAAAATGAACACAATCAAAAGCGCTGAAATGGGAAAATTCATGATATTTGTATCCATTGAAAAGAATCCATTTTAAACAAAAGTGAAATTTTGCTTTAAATTGTGTATTTTACCTGTTCCTATAAAAAAGGAATTTGATTTGAAAATTAAATATGTACACTGTGTTTAAGCATTGCGTTAATCTACTAGTACTTCAACAGTGTACTGGGATCACCTGAAATTAGGGGAAAACAATACCTGTGTTTCTATTTCCTATTTTTCTCTGGTACAGGAATTTTGTCACAATAATTCATAGCCACAGGTTTCCTCCTTGATTTTTTTCTACCTTTTGCTGTGTGTGTGAGTGTGTGTGTATTTAAATTTCCTCCAAAGAATAACTAAGGAAAAGAATTGCTTCTGATTAAAACTGAAGAAAAGGCTAAGTAACTCCTTGCTGTACTTTTTGAAGCAATACATTTCTGACTACCCTCTTTCATACTTTAAGAAATGTACCTGCTAATCAACCCTTTCCTTTTCATCCAAGAAAGAAAATGTTGCAAAGAAAAGTTTGCATCAGAGCACATAGTCACAAATAGTATTTCTCTTCTTTTGTTTATCCTACCACTCCTTGGCAAGAGAGCTAAAAACTGACTTAATAGGATTGAGTCCAACCCTGAGATAAATTGAGGAAGAAGTTTCTGGAAATACGAGCATTTCTCTTCTCCAATTTCTCAAAATCACTACAGCATAGGAAACCTCAATATAAAACTTTGATTTGATGTTTATTCAGGATAATGGAAGTTTCTATTTTCTTCAATATTGCAGCCAGAGTGTTCCAGTTCTGAATGTTAATTTCTAAGATCAAGGGACTTCCCAGGTGGCTCAGTGGTAAAGAATCTGCCTGCCAAGAAGGAGACCTGGGTTTGATCCCCGGGTTGAAAAGAGAGAAGGAAATGGCAATCCACTCCAGTATTCTTGCCTGGGAAATCCTTCATGGATGGAGGAGCCTGGTTGGCTACAGTTCATAGGGTCACAAAGAGTTGGACATGACTTAGTAACTAAAAAAACAACAACAATAAAGATCAAGGAAAATAATAAGGCTATGTTTTATATTCAAATAATAATAATAAGTGAATACGAGCAAAACTAAGGTAAATTGAGACAATCTGAGCATCAGTGAAAGATGGAGGTCCAGAAACTAATCCTCACAGTAGCTGTACAGTACTTAGAACCTCCTTATAATGAAGAATATAGATAATTTCCTTTGCATATTGTTTTTCTCTTTTCATTTATTCATCATACAATACATATATATCAGTGTGAGTAGGTTAGAGCTCTTCTAGGATGGTACATCAGTTTGCTATAATTACATTGTAATATAAATGGCTGAAAAGACTTTGTATGAGTCAATCAGTGACCTTGATTTATTTTTCCAGGTCATGGAGATCCATCTTTGAACCTCATCAAAAATTCCAACTTAATAGCAGGTGTCAACCTTTAATATATTTGTCTTCTTGTCACAATCAGATTTGTCAGAAAGGAATCCTACAAATACTAAAGCAAATTGGAGAAAATTTTAATTTTTCTATCTTTATTTTATGAGTTATTGTTAAAAAAAGAAAATACAGCTTATATGACACAACACAAAGTGGAAAAATAAAAGATGTTAGATACATCCTTTATACTGTCTGCTTTCCTTTGGAAACAGCAGACTGAGAGTAATTTTTTTTTTTTTTTTTTGAGGAGAGTAAGTAAAGCTTCCATATTCCTGTTTACTTTTCTGAGAACAGTGCAGCACTTAAACTGCATGTGTTCAAGAATGCTACAACCCTTCTCAGTGTTAGAGCAAGCCTTTCAAATGTTATTGCATTTAAAGCTGTATAGTACATTTGAGTACTCTCACATTAGAGGAATCCTAGCCTGCTGGCCACCCTTTTGGTAAAAGCATGTGATCAAATTTGAGCCCAGGTTGGTAGTGTCAACATTCCCATGCCAAAGCAAATTTGGAGCTGATGAAAACAAGCCCAGGCTTGCTTATCAATCTGAGATAAATAAATGTTCCAGCTGGGCACACACATTTTAAATAAGAATTTGATAGAGACCCTACTTTCCAGAACAAACTCACCCAAGCATTTTTAACTTGTAGTTATCTGGGGCAGCTCTCTGTGATGGGCTGCAGTGAGACAAAGACCTGGTGTGGGGGCTGCCAGGCTGAGGGGAAGAGGAATCAGTGAACCTAAAATGGCAGCTACATTCATTGAAGCTGGGTAATTGTATTTACCCATTCAGAAGGGACTACCTCAGCTCCAGGCACACACTCCTCTGAGACCCCAAAGAGTCAAGCTCATGGAATTGGAATGACCTCTTTTTACCAGATGACTCTAGGGTTATGATGCCTCTTTTACATGTATGGGGAGATAGCCAATGGGGAAATTCATTGGATTTCAAGAGGTATACCAACTTCTGCTCAGGATGCTTAGCCAGTCTAAAGAAAGTAATGGAAAATTAGACATTGTGTATAGCTAGCAGTGTGTGGATGAAATGTTAAACAACCACCTCTCAGGAGTGTGGGAGTGGAGGGAAGTCTAACAATTTCTGTGATATGGCTGATTCCAGGCTACCAACATATGTCACTGGGTGCTGAGCAAAGATACAAGCAACTGGCTCCCTCAAGCCTGCTACCAAGCACCTCTGATTATAGCTCTAATGATGCAGGAAACTACTCATTCTTTATCCCAAAGTTCCTTATCCTTGAACATCAAAACCTGGTTGATTCTGAAAATTTTTATATGAGCAACAAAAGAGAAATCTGTATGAAATAGCATCAATAAAATATGCAATAAAAACAGAGCTTTAAGAGACCCCCACTGCCAAATGTAAGACCATTTTATGATTTTATAAAATGTTTGTTTTTGCATGGGTTATAAACCACTGAATAAAATAAAAAGCCATGAGCCCATAATAAACAAGTAAATAAGGGAGAAAGGGAAGATCTTATTTACAGTAAAAACCCTACTGATAAATGCACAAAAATGACGGAATTAGAAAATCACCTCCATGCAATAAAGATGGTCACTGATTGAGGAAGAATGAAAAATCTGCAGAAAGAAAGCACTATTTAAATGCTCTCAAAAGATCTTCTCACATATAACATATTCATGACCCACTTTTTAAAGTGAACAGAATATACCATCCTAGAGGAATGATCAAAAGTTAACATCACCAATAACATGGATAAAAGCAAAACAAACAGGCAGACAACAATGAAAACAAGATGTGCCCCCAGATGTGATGCACTGTGAAGAATACAGTATGCCTTCTGTGAAATTCTCGACAAATGCATAAACTGAATCAAATCATGAGAAAAAATCAGACAAAACATCAGATAAAGCTTTCAGTTATTCTACAATATAACTGGCATGTACTTTAGAGTATGTCAAAGTAATAACTGAGAGGGGGAAAAAGAGAGTGAAGAACTACTTCAGATTAAATGAGTCTAAAAGAGAGATGACTAAAAATGATGAATGATCTTGCACTGGAAATTAAGAGCTAAAAGGACATTATTGGAACAATTAATGACATTTGAAAATTGACATAAATTGGGTAATTAATGCATCTTTTTTGCAGAAAGGCATTTTGTTTCAAATAGAGCCATGTGTACATGGCTTACTTCCAACTTTCCCCCTTCCACCTGGTAACCATAAGTTTGTTCTCTGGGTATATTTCTGTTTTGTAAATAATTCATTTGTATGAATTTTTTGACTCCGCATATAAGTAATATCATATGATAATTGCCTTTCTCTGACTTATTTCACTAGTATGATAGTCTCCAGGTCCATCCATGTAGCGGCAATGGCATTATTTCATTCTTCTTAATGGCTGGGTAATATCCCATTGTATGTATGTACCACATCTTCTTCATCCATTCATTCGTCAGTGGACATTTAGGTTGCTTCCATGTCTTAGCAATTGTAAACAGTGCTACAATGAACACTGGGGTAAATGGGTCTTTTTAAACCATGCTTTTTCCCAGATATATGCCCAGGATTGGGAATGCTGGATCACATAGTAGCTCTATTTTTAGTTTTTTAAGGAATTTTTTATCATTCTCCATAGGAGTTATACCCATTTGTATTTCCACCGTTAGTGTAGAAGGGTTCCCTTCTTTCTGCGCCTTCTCCAGAATTTATTGTTTGCAGATATTTTGATGATGGCCATTCTGATTGGAGTAAGGTGATAACTCATTGTACTTTTAATTTGCATTTCTCTAATAATTAGTTTGGACAAGGAAATGGCAACCCACTCCAGTGTTCTTGCCTGGAGAATCCCAGGGACGGGGGAGCCTGAATTAAGCATATTTTCATGTGTTTCTTGGCCATCTCTATGTCTTCTTTGGAGGAATGTCTATTTAGGACTTTTGTCCATTTTTTGATTGGGTTGTTTTGTTTTTTAATATTGAGCTGTATAAGCTGTTTGTAAATTTTGGAGACTAATCCCTTGCAAGTCACACTATTTACAAATAATTTCTCCCATTCTGTGGGCTGTCTTCATTTATAGTTTGTGGTTTCCTTTGCTATGCAAAAGCATTTTAAAATCGTTGTTAAATTTCTTTATTTTGATTAAAAGTTAACATCAATATATTCTCTTACAACAAAAGTCTATTATACGTGACTTATAAATTGTTACTCCCGTACTATAAAAGTTCAATAAGAAAGTTAAACAAGGTATATATACTCTACCATGGATCTAGATTCAGATACGTTTGTATATATATTAAGAGTATATATATAATATATTAAGAGTATGTATAATATATATTAAGAAAGTATATATATACTTTCTATATACTCTTTATATACATATATTATATATAGAGAGAGAGACAGAAAGGAAGCAAGCAAGCAAAGAATATTTGATGAATACAAATGAAGAGCAGACGAATTTATTACCCTATTTTTTGAAACTTTTCTGTTAGTTTGAAGTTAAAAAATATTTTTCTAAAAAAAATCACTAGTGGAGGTCATTTATTTATCCACTGAGTATGTAAACTGTGATGATTATGAAGATCGGAGTTTTTGTGTTTCTTTACTCTTTTTCCTGTCTTCCCTGAACGAGTTGATGTATTACTGGATGAAGAGTACATTCTCTTCCTTGGCTCTCACCTTGCAAACCTGAATCACTGAGACTGCTTTGATGCTTTGACCAGAGCTTGCACAGAGATGCAGTCATGCAGATGCAGGGGAAAAAAGGAGAAAAATACAAAATCTAGGGTTGTGTGAGAAGTTACTAGGAAGCAACAAATGCTTCTCTTCTTGTGAATAATCTGGTGACCCTGACTCTAAGGCAGCCCAACAAATCTTTACTGCAGCCTTCAGAGCAACAGTAATAAATGGTGGAGTATATCTTTGTGGTTAAGACCTTGGGCTCCAAAGTCAGACTAGATTTAGAAGCTGGCTCTGCTGCTTACCAACATATTGACCTTGGCCCGTTTATTTTAATGCTATACCCAGATCTCTCATCTGGGGTGGGGGTGGGGGAGGAGACGGAAATGAGCAACTACCTGTCACTATGTTCCTATGAAAAATAAAACATGTGTAGAGAGCTCTTACGTACATATAGTGCTGATGGCAATGATGATGGTGGTGGTGGTGATGGTGAGATGAGCAATAGTAACAGCAGTTTTCATGCCACTAATTCACTCATTACACAGGCAGACTTTTTTCAGACAATGTGTTAAATAATAGTAATAGAGAAATAAATAAAGTAGAGTTTTCTCCTCATGAAAGTAAAATTTAATGAAAAAGGCAGAACAAACTAAATTCTACAGTTCAGTACAGGAAATAAGTATAACTCCATGCAAGATAAGGCAGAAGCATACAAGAGAATTGCATGAATGAGACTGAGTATTTAGAGAAATCTGATTGGGGGAGGTCAAGGGGTATGAACTCTTTCTAAACTCAAAACTAAAGAGTTCACTTTTTGAAGAGGAGCAGGAAACTGTAGACAGTGTAAAGATACAGACACACAAAATAGTAAGATGAAAACAGCATTACAAAACAAGGAATCACGAATTAATGGTTGAATGACTGATCCCAAGCAGAAGCACGCTTTAACATGTCCGAAAACAGAAATCCCTCATATTAGCCTCCGAGGAAAAAATAATGGCAGATGTGTTAATCTATCCCAAGGGAAGTCTGGTTTTACTCAATATGGCAATCCCAGATTCCATTTCAGGCAGAGCAGCCCATGAGAAAAGGTCAGTCTTTGAACATTAGTCTCTTAGACTGTGAGAGCTGAGGGAGCAGCTAGGTCAGCTTCCTAAAAGGCAGTCACCATCACAACTGCATTAAAACCATCTGGGGAATTTTAGAAAATACACACTCCTGGGTACCACTCTCAGACATTTTGCAATTGTTGGTTTGGGATAGGACCTAGGAATTTTCTTCTTTGCTTTGACACACTTCCCCCATCATCATCATCACCATGCTGTTCTAATGATACTAAATTAATAAAAATCTGAGCAGTCACTCCGTTTTCTGTGAGGTCAAACAGGAAAAACTCCTGTATTTAGAATCTTAAAGTCAACAAATGATAAAATTAGAACTAGAACCCAGATCTCTTACTACCCCAAACAGAACTTTTCCTATTGGATTTAGGGAATGGCATAAGGCAGTACTACCTACTCCACTGACTTTTTCATGGTGCCAGTCAGAGCAACCATTAGAATCATCCTTTTGAATTACAGCAGAGCTTCAGATCAGGAATCACAAAATAGCACACTGAGGGCACCTCTGGCTGCCAAGCTTTTCATTTATGCTTAAATGAAGTAATTTAAATTTAAAATAATTTAAAAATAATTTCTACTGCTTTTACACTGCACATTCCCTCTCCAATTGTCTAAAAGATCCTCCACATACAGCTGTTCTGTGCCCAGATGTTTCCCTTATATAATTATTGGTCCAACTTCTTGGAAGCATTTGAGCTTATTGTCTGGCAAAAGAGCCATTAAAAGGCAAAAATTTTTACCAAATGATAATTCACTAGCACTTTTTGAACACATTAGCACAGATTATTTAATCAAATTACCTAACAATTCCTTGATTCTCCTTTCATAGCCAGGCCACCTTTCTCCACTCTCCACCTTTCAATCTTGTTTGTTTCAGATGCTTCTTTCTCTCTAGGCATAGCTAACTAATTTAGGGAAGGTGGCACAATGGTAAAGACGCCGTCTGCCAATGCAGGAGATGCAAAAGACAAGACTCAGTTTCTATCCCTGGGTCAGGAAGAACCCCTGAAGTAGGAAATGGCAATCCAGTCCAGTATTCTTGCCTGGAAAATTTCATGGACAGAGAAGCCTGGCGGGCTACAGTCCCATGGGGTCACGAAAGAGTCAGGCATGACTGAGCGACTGAGCACAAGGATAGCAACACCTACCCCAGAGGCTGCATTGGGTCCATTGGATTCTATCTCTGAGAACACTACAATTGGTACCATCAGATCAATCAAATTCAGTTAGTAGACTTGTAAAATGAGTACCCTCAAATACAGAGGTCACTTTGAGGGGTAAGTCAAGATGAGTCTGTCTCTGCAAATAAGCAGAGTAATATTCTCTAAAGATAAAGCAGAAAACGTGCAGAGAGAGAGGATCTGTATACACACACAGCCCCAGAGAAAGACAGATGGAGAGGATAATTGCCTTTATTATAGATGACTTCTCAGGTCCTGTTTCCAATTCCACATAAGGCATGGCTACAGTTTCTGTTCTTGGCTTTGGACATATGGCCATTCTCATTTGCTTAGATTAGTTGTAGTGGATTTCAGTTTCTTGCAACCAAACAATTGCTGGAAAAGACAGCCACCTAGGGATAAACTTCAGTCATAGAGGATGGTTAGCATATTGCAGAGGCTGAGTTTGGAGTTCACCCCAGAGAGTGCATATCCATAAAGAGTGAGGTCAGAAGGGGGACTTGGAAGCAATGGATTTGTGTGTTGGGTGAGGTAGAAGTGAGCTGGGAAAATCAAAAGGGAAGATTCACTCTCATGGAAAGAAAATTTGGGAAAAGAAAGGTGCAGGTTATGCAAGTAATGATAGCAATGAGACATTTTACCTACTTCAGTTTTAACACATGCTATCCCTGAGCCTATGAAACACATTTCCTTTTGAATTTAAGAAATGTGGACCATTCATTTCTGCCAAAAGTATAAAATATTTTTTCAAAGCCACCAAAAGGTGCAAGATTGGTGTATTTCTATCCACTAGCTATCAGTTTCTCTAACTAAATAGACCATTGAGAAGACTGTGTTTATTTATTTAGTTGTTTCTCACACACTATCAAAAATACTTTTATAGTTTGACATTTCAGGGTTTCCCTGGTGGCTCAGACAGTAAAGAGTCTGCCTGCAATGCGGGAGAACCAGGTTCGATCCCTGAATCAGGAAGATGCCCTGGAGAAGGAAATGGCAACCTGCTCCAATATTCTTGCCTGGAAATCCTATGATGGAGGAGTCTGGCAGCATGCAGTCAGATATGGAGATCTTTTAAGTACAATCTGAAGTATCAACAAGCTTATTCAGAAGCCACTGAAGTCCTGTGTGTGACTGTACTATGCTGCAACCACATTAGATCCCAGGAAGCTCTCAGGAAGCAATGTAAGGTGAGACTGGATTACTTCCCATTCTTTTTAACTCAAGCTGTTGTGGTTCTTCAGTTGCTCAGTTGTGTCCAACTCTTCGTGGCCCCATGGACTGCAGGACACCAGGCTTCCATGTCCTTTGCTATTTCCTGGAGCTTATTCAAACTCACGTCTAGTGAGTCAGTGATGTCATCCAACCAACTTGTCCTCTGCCCTCTCCTTCTCCTCCTGCCTTCAATCTTTCCCAACAGCAGGGTCTTTTCTAGTGAGTTGGCTCTATGCATCAGGTAGCCAAAGTATTGGAAAGTCAGCTTCAGTATCAGTCCTTCCAATGAATATTCAGGGTTGATTTCTTTTAGGATTGACTGGTTTGATCTCCTTGCTGTCCAAGGGACTCTCAAGAGTCTTCTTCAGCACCACAGTTTGAAGGCATCAGTTCTTTGGCACTCAGCCTTTTTTATTCTCTGGCTATCACATCTTTACATAACTACTGGAAAAATCACAGCTTTGACTATATGGATCTTGGTCAGCAAAGTAATCCCTCAGCTTTTTAATATACTGTCTAGGTTTAACATAGCTTTTCTTCCAAGGAGCAAGCATCTTTAAATTTCATGGCTGCAGTCATTGTCCACAGTGCTTCTGGAGCCCAAGAGAATAAAATCAGTCACTGTTTCAATTGTTTCCCTATCTATCTGCCATGAAGTGATGGGACTGGATGTCATGATTTTAGTTTTTTGAATTTTGAGATTTAAACCAGCTTTTTCACTTTCCTCTTTCACCTTCATCAAGAGGCTCTTTAGTTCTTCGCTTTCTGCCATAAGCTTGGTGTCATCTGTGTACCTGAGGTTAGTGGTGTTTCTTCAGGCAATCTTGATTCCAGCTTGTGTTTCATCCTGCCTGGGTTTTTGCATGATGTATTCTGCATATAAGTTAAATAAGCAAAGTGACAATATACAGCCTTAATAAACTCCTTTCCCAATTTTGAGGCAGTCCGTTGTCCCATGTCCAGTTCTAACTGTTGCTTCTTAACCTGCATACAGGTTTTGCAGGAGGCAGGTAAGATGGTCTGGTATTTCCCTCTCTTTAAGGATTTTCCATAGTTTGTTGTGATCCACACAGTCAAGGGCTTTGGTGTAGTCAATGAAGCAGATGTTTTTCTGGAATTCTCTTGCTTTCTCTATGATCCAACAGATGCTGGTAATTTGATCTCTGGTTCTACTGCCTTTTGTAAATCAGGCTGTATATCTGAAAGTTCTCAGTTCACATACTGTTGAAGTCTAGCTTGAAAGATTTTGAGTGTTACCTTGCTAGCATGTAAAATGAGTGCATTTGTGCAGTAGTTTGAACACTCACTGGCATTGCCCTTCTTTGGGATTGGACTGAGAACTGACCTTTTCCAGTCCTGTGGCCACTGCTGAGGGGACTTGAGTCTGGGAAGAGACTCAGAAGAAAAACGAGATCACACAGGTGAACTTTCACCCCACGGAATGAGTGGGTCAAGCCACAAATAGATGTTTTACACATAGGAGACAAGCCCCCTGTGCGGGATTTTGTCAACAAATGTGGACAAGCCTCAGATTTGTTGACATCCTGAGTGGAGCACTTTAATAGCATCATCTTTTAGAACTTGAAATAGCTAAGCTGTAATTCCATCACTTCCACTAGCTTTGTAAGTAGTAATGCTTCCTAAGGCCCACCTGACTTTGCACTCCAGGCTGTCTGGCTCTAGGTGAGCAATCATACCATCATGATTATCTGGGTCATGAAGATCTTTTTGCAATGTTCTTCTGTGTATTTTTGCCACCTTTTCTTAATATCTTCTGCTTCTGTTAGGTCCATACTATTTCTGCCCTTTATTGTGCCCATCTTTGCATGAAATGTTCCCTTGGTATCTCTAATTTTCTTGAAGAGATCTCTAGTCTTTCCCATTCTTTTGTTTTCCTCTATTTCTTTGCACTGTTCACTTAAAAAGGCTTTCTTATCTCTCATTGCTATTCTTTGGGACTCTACATTCAGATGCATATCTTTCCTTTTCTCCTTTGCCTTTAACTTCTCTTCTTTTTTCAACTATTTCAAAGGCCTCTTCAGACAACCATTTTGCCTTTTTGCCTTTCTTTATCTTGGGGATGATTTTGATCACTGCCTCCTATAAAATGTTATGAACTACTGTTCATAGTTCTTCAGGCATTCTGTCTATCAGATCTAATCCCTTGAATCTATTTGTCACTCCCATTGTATAATCATAAGGGATTTGATTTAGGTCATACCTGAATGGGCTGGAAGAAGCACAAACTGGAATCAAGATTGCTGGGAGAAATATCAACAATCTCAGATATGCAGATGACCCCACCCTTATGGCGGAAACTGAAGAGGAACTAAAAAGGCTCTTGATGAAAATGAAAGAGGAGAGACACTTACTCCTTGGAAGGAAAGTTATGACCAACTTAGATAGCATATTAAAAAGCAGAGATATAACTTTGGTCCATCTAGTCAAGTTTATGGTTTTTCCAGCAGTCATGTATGGATGTGAGAGTTGAACAGTGAAGAAGGCTGAGCGCTGAAGAATTGATGCTTTTGAACTGTGGTGCTGGAGAAGACTCTTGAGAGTCCCTTGGACTGCAAGGAGATCCAACCAGTACATCCTAAAGGAGATCAACCCTGGGTGTTCTTTGGAAGATCTGATGCTAAAGCTGAAACTCCTATACTTTGGGCACCTCATCCGAAGAGCTGACTCATTGGAAAAGACTCTGATGCTGGGAGGTATTGGGGGCAGGAGTAGAAGGGGACGACAGAGGATGAGATGACTGGATGGCATCACTGACTCGATGGATGTGAGTCTGAGTGAACTCCGGGAGTTGGTGATGGACAGGGAGGCCTGGCGTGCTGCTGTTCTTGGGGTCGCAAAGAGTCAGACACGACTGAGTGACTGAACTGAACTGAACTGAACTAAATGGCCTAGTGGCTTTCTCTACTCTCTTCAATTTAAGTCTGAATTTTTCGATAAGGAGTTCATGATTTGAGCCACAGTCAGGTCCTAGTACTGTTTTTGCTGACCGTATAGAGCTTCTCCATCTTCGGTTGCAAAGAATATAATCAATTTGATTTCAGTATTGACCATCTGGTGATGTCTTGTGAAGAGGCATCTCTTGTGTTGTTGGAAGAGAGTGTTTGCTATGACCAGTGTATTCTCTTGGCAAACCTCCTAAGCTGTAATGGAGGCCAGTTCAGATACCAAAAGAGTGAGTATGTGAGGTCTGTAGCTCTAAGAAAACACACAATTCTTCATTTTCTTACTACAGATATCCCATTCTTGGCTCATACCACAACAAAAGTCTTTGCTCCCCTTCATCTGTTCAGCTGCAACTTCAACTGTTCAACTTCTGTCTCCTTTCTTAAAGGCACAATTCAGGCAGGAATGGAGAAGAAACAAGACTCCTTCAAGCTCATGCTTAGTTTCCTTAACCCCACATGAGAATATTTTCTCTAACCTGATCCTTGTGATGCACAATAAAGAATGCCTTGCAATCTGCTAGCTAGACTTTTTATTTTTTGGTAATGATGAATTAATAAGTTCATTAGTAAAATCAGCAGTCTTGGATAAGGAAAATTTTAGTGCTAGGCCACAGAATGTAAGTCACTTATTTGCCTTATTATTCTTCTAACAATTAAATTTTGCTATAATTATAAATAAGAATTATCTTTTAACCTAAATCTGTTATTTTGTTGTAGAAACCAAGAGGATAAATGTAGTTTTAACAAGTTAAAGTCCTTTCAAAATCTGAATGAAAAATTCACAGAAACTCAATTTTGCTACTATAATGCTTACTAAAAATGAATGCTTAACTGTTGTTTCCTTAGATTGAAGGTACATTCAGTAGCAAAATAAAAGTGAATAGAAGACAGTTTATGGTAGTTTTAAGAGACAGTAGTGAATTTTATTATTCCAAGGTATAATTTAAGAGTGGCAAAAATTCTGTCTGTGCTTTTGTGTCAATGAATTCACTTGTATGTTGATTTTAATGTTGTAAAATGAAAAGGCCATATAAGATTGTATAGTATTTGCACACACAAAAATTGCCATCTGAAAATATTTGTGAAAACCTATTTTATGCCTGAATCTAAGTTGAATGCATAATTTAGTACTTATTTTCAGAACAAATAGCCTGGAAAATTTTCATGCACAATTGATGATAATTTGAGTGTGCAATCCATGGCAGGAACTCATTAACATATTCATTCTGTCTAAGCTCTGTGTGCAAATTTAAATTGTAGTTTTCCAAAAATGGCTCATAACAACTCCAAAACATCAAAACCAGTCAGTCTCAGAACCCATGGTGGAGCCTGAAAACTTCCACATGATAAGCAAATCTTTTGGAAGATAATCCCAAAATCTGGGGAAAAGATCATAACAATACTGAATAAATTCACATTCAGATTATGTTGAATACAAAAGTAAAAATTAAAAGAAAACTTCAACAAAGCAACGGAAATTTCACATTGAAGTACCAAGGGGTAAAGTGTATGTGTGCGTATATACAATTCCTAGTGACAAATCCCAAAATATTTGCTTCTATTTTCTCTTTTAGATAGTGATTTTAACTTTGTGCGTGGATGTTCAGTCTTGTCCAACTCCTCTGTCCATGGAATTTTACAGGCAAGAATACTTGAGTGTGGTGCCATTTCCTACCCCAGGGGGTCTTCCTGACCCAGGGATAAAACTCAGGTCTTCTGTGTCTCTTGCTTTGGCAGGTGGATTCTCTACCACTGAGCCACCTGGAAAGCCTGATTTTAACTCCACAGTGGATTTTTAAATGATTTATACATCATATTAGCAAAAAATTTTAAAATAACATTAAAAAGGTTTTTTTCTAAGAAACAATTTCTATACATGTATGAACTAGAAATCCCCAAATCTCTTTTTAAATCTTATTTTAATGGGTGGGTATAAGTGTAAATGTTGTCCTTGGTAAGGCAGAAGAGGCTTCAGTTCAGTTCAGTTGCTCAGTCGTGTCTGACTCTTTGCCACCGCATGAACCGGAGCACATCAGGCCTCCCTATCGATCACCAACTGGCAGAGTCTACCTAAACCCACGTCCACTGAGTCGGTGATGTCATCCGTCTCATCCTCTGTCGTCCTCTTCTCCTTCTGCCCCCAGTCCCTCCCAGAATCAGGGTCTTTTCAAATGAGTCAACTCTTCGCATCAGGTGGCCAAAGTATTGGAGTTTCAGCCTCAGCATCAGTCCTTCCAATGAACATCCAGGACTGGTCTCCTTTAGGATGGACTGGCTGGATCTCCTTTCAGTCCAAGGGATTCTCAAGAGTCTTCTCCAACACCACAGTTCAAAAGCATCAATTATTTGGCCCTCAGCTTTCTTTATAGTCCAACTCTCATATCCATACCTGACCACTGGAAAAACTATAGCATTGACTAGATGGACCTCTGTTGACAAAGTAATGTCTCAACTTTTTAATATGCTTTCTAGGTTGGTCATAACTTTCTTTCCAAAGAGTAAGCGTCTTTTAATTTCACAGCTGCAATCACCATCTGCCATGATTTTGCAGCCCCCCAAAATAAAGTCAGCCACTGTTTCCCCATCTATTTGCCATGAATTGATGGGACCAGATGCCATGATCTTAGTTTTCTGAATGTTCAGCTTTAAGCCAACTTTTTCACTCTCCTCTTTCACTTTCATCAAGAGGCTCTTTAGAAAATGCTTAGCTATGATTTATACATGTGCTTTGCCTGCCATATCTGATAGATGACTAATTATTTCAAGTTGATCATGGTGTAGAAACATTGATTTGTCTTAACTGAATTGCAGTTTTATAAATTATTATAAAAAATCAGAAAATATATTACTTGAAATAAGCAGAATATTTTAAATAAATATACTTTTAAAATTTAACCAAACTCTAAGGCATTGTTTTACTGTATTTAACATTATATAATAAAATATTTTGAAATGATATTTTCTATATGAATTCCCTGGAGAAGGAAATGGCAACCCACTCCAGTATTCTTGCCTGGAGAATTCCACAGACAGAGGAGCCTGGTGGGCTACAATCCATCGGGTCACAGAGTCAGACATGACTAAGTGACTAACACACACACACATATGAATTTTAGACATCTCCTCCATTGAAATATATAATGCTATTTTTTATAATTTCAATATTTTTCATAATTTTTAAAAATGGATGATTCATGATTATTTTGTTGGGCATCAAAGTAAACATATCTTAATGATTTCCCCCTAACCAAATAACTGATAAAGCAATAAAATTTTGGAGGAAAACACTGTCTGTAAACCAGGATTATATATTTAATGGTACAGTTTTGCAAGAGTATTCCTCTCAGCACCAATGCATTACATAAGAAATTTGACAAGGTTAGAATTTATGTTGTTAATGGAAATTAATTTTTTCAAGAATTAATCTTTAGACTCTAAAGAATGACAGATATTCAAATATTCTCAAATGAGTATTTAAATCAAAAATTTATATTCATTCCTGCCCCCCAACAGAACTTCCATTCTGGATTCCAGCATGTCACACACACAATTGAATTCTTAACAGCTGCCATTCAAAAGAACTGTGGAGGACCATTTGAAAGTAATATTTTGCTCTGTGTGACATCTCATTTTTTTCCCCTCAGAAATCATAATTTTTTTACACACCTCATAGTCTTCCTAACAGGAAACCAGCTCTGCCTGTCATTTTGATTGGGGAGGAACCTTGTTTTCCAGGTCACTTGCTTGAATCCTGGAGACAAGATATTCATGAGGGACCTGGATGGGGCATTTACATCTCAGAGCAGAGTTTTCCTCTCCATTTGCCAGCATGCCAGGTCAGTGAGCCGCTCTGTCGGAGGGAAGATAATGGCTGCTGTGGTGCCCCCTGCTTATTACACACTGAGTGCTTCTGACCTTCTTGGGAGAACCCCCCAAGCATTGTGACTCAGGGCATTCCCCTACTCTCTAAGACCCTGTCACCAAGATCCTTCCGTCTGAAACACAATGCTAGTGACAACTTTGGAAGGGGCTACTTTCAAATGCCATATTTCAAACTTCTTCCCTCTGCTGACAACGTCTTGACTATGCAGAAGAAAATAAAAATTCTTCATTTTTTAAAATGTAAATTTGACTTAAAAAACACCACAAATCAATGAATCCAATTGAATATAAATAAACTAAAATAAGATCATAAATACAATTAAAAAAACATTTTTTCAATCTATATTTACAAATTGAACTAGTCCTTCTTAAAACAAATAAAACTTTATAGATATAAAAATAGCAAAACAATCATTGCAAAAATTAAGTTCATTATATATTTTTAGTAGATAGCAATACTGTTTTAGGACCTGGAAAAATTGGAAGTGACTTCTCTTCCTATCTTATACCTTAATTTGATTCTTTCCTTTCTAACAAAATGGACTTTTTGAGACATGAAATATCAGTGAGGGTTAACTATGTCTTCATTTTCTATCCCAGACATTCAGATGTTACCTGAAATACTCTCTACCTGAATTTTATTTTATTTCTTTGAACAATGAAGCAGTCTAGCACCCCTCTGATCATTTGGATTGGTAGGTAGTAAAGAATTTACCTGTTAAGTGGAAACAAAGCTGGATGACTACCTCAATATGGGGAGAGGAGTACCACTTTCTTTGGCTCAGAGGTGGTTTCCAATCACAGCTTTCTTACTTTGTTTATGATAGGTACAATGGTGACAACAATAAATAGCTAATTTCTGGGCAAGGGGGACACAGAAGAAATTTTTGAACATCCAATACCTCCTCCTCCTTATTTCAGTTACAATGTATATTGATAAAAAGAGTACACATGTTCCAATACAACTTGGAAAAATCACATAGATAGAATATTTTTTTCTCTAAAAGGGGAAATATCATACACTGATGCTGGAGGAGCCTCCCAAAGACTTCCCCTAATTAATGTCTTTTGTAGATTTCTTAATTTAAAATTTTAAAACTGAATCTTCGTGATGTGCAAGAATGTTCGGACAGCTATATAAGGATAACAACAAAAAGTACCAAGTCATTACATTATTTGAGCTTACATTTTGTTAGATGTACAGGAATGGGAGGTATGGCCAAAGAATTGATGCTTTTGAATTGTGGTGTTGGAGAAGACTCTTGAGAGTTCCTTGGACTACAAGAAGATCAAACCAATCAATCCTAAGGGAAATCAATCCTGATTATTCATTGGAAGGACTGATGCTAAAGCTGAAGCTCCAATACTTTGGCCACCTGATGTGAAGAGCTGACTCCTTGGAAAAGACCCTGATGCTGGGAAAGATTGAAGGCAAGAGAAGGGGGCAACAGAGAATGAGATGGTTGGATGGCATCACCAACTCAATGGACATGAGCTTGAGCAAACTCCAGGAGATGGTGAGGACAGAGAAGACTGGTGTGCTACAGTTGATGGGGGTCACAAAGAGTTGAACACAACTGTGCAACTGAACAACAACAGGTATGGTAAATATTGACTGCTTTGATGGATGTAAAGATTAAAAAGAATCTGTGTACTCTTTTAAGAAGAGAAAGTTCTGAAAGTCCAGCTATACGCCAGTTTCCATGGAACATCTTCCACTGAGATCTGGCATGTATTACTGGTATGCAGTGATTGGCTCTGCAAATGACAAAACACAGCAGAACAACACAGGTGAGATCAACTAGTAGCCATCGTCCACACTAAGGGACCAGTTTCCAGGAGGGGTTCAGATTTTGGTCTCAGAAAGCCTTTTACTTTTAAAATGTGTTTAATACCCCAAAGAGTCTTGGTTAATGTGGGTTATATCTATTGATGTTAAAACATTAGAATTTATAGAAAAATATTTTAATGTTTTTTACTTTAAAAGTGATAGTAACAAACCTATATTTTTATTATTTATTTATTCTGGTACTGGGACTTTGTTGCTGTGGGCAGGCTTTCTCTAGTTGCAGTGATGAAGGGGCTGCTCTATTGTGGTGCCCGGGCTTCTCACTTCAGTGGCTTCTCTTGCTGCGGAACACAGGCTCTAGCACTCGGGCTGAGTAGCTGTGGTCCACGGGCTGAGCTGCTCCATGGCATGTGGAATCTCCCCAAACCAGGGATCAAATCCCTGTCCCCTGCGTTGCCAGGGGGATTCTTATCCACTGCACCACCAGGGAAGTACCATCTATATGTTAATATAAGTGATGTGTTATTTATTGAAAAATGTTTTCCCAAACAAAATAATTAGTGAGAAGAGTGGAATTTTTTAAAGAATCATTTGAATGTCTGGGCTAATAGAAGATAACCAGATTCTCTCATCTGCTTCAACACTTAATCTGATTCAAAATGTTGAGTTTTTTGTATTGTATGATGGAAATCTAGTCTCACACAGATACATAGTTGGAAAAGTGAGGAGTATATTAATAGTCACTTCAGATAATTCTGTATATTTTTCATTGATATTATTCCAAAACTCAAATTGTAATTTCTCAATGGTTGATTTTAGTGTGGACCTAGAAAAGCTTTTCACACTATTTTATATTAAAGTCATTCATCTATTTTTATTCACTTTGAATAGACCTTTTAGCCAAGCATGATATTGCAACACTGTTAACTGGTCTTTGGAAAATAGTCCACTCATTTGGGTTTCCCTGGTGGCTCACTGGTAAAGAATCTGCCTGCCATATGCGGGAGGCACAGGTTTGATCCCTAATTCAGGAAAATCTTGGAGAAGGAAATGACAGCCTATTCCAGTACTCCTGACTGGGAAATCTGATGGACAGAAGAGCCTGGTGGGCTACAGACCATGGGGTCGCAAAAGAGTCAGACATGACTTAAAGACTAAAAAACAAACAAGTCCACTGACTTGTACAGATGTTACAAATATTGACACATTTAATTATATAATACTCCCCAAAATCCCATTCATAAATACCACAGATCACATTAGAAAAGTCTCTAAGTGTTGAGATGGATCAAATCCAAGGCCGGGATTCAAGCTTTAAATTCAGACTTTTGTTTGAAAGCTCAAATTTTATCATCGCCAACAAATCCTCTCAGTTGTTTTCCTTGAAATGGCAGGCTCACTTTGTTAGTTTTCAAGAATGTGTCTGTGAAATACCTAAGTCTGCATAACCATAGTTTGTCAGTTGCTCTCTCAACTATAAATGGTACTCTCAGGGGGAAGAAAAAAAAAAAGGAAAAGTGGCAAATTTAGCTTATTATCACATAAATTATTTTCACAAAAAGAACTCTCAAAATGTATGCAGCAGAAGTACTTTTCATGAATTTCTCAGTTTGTCACATAGAATATAAAAAGTTCTTTTTGTTTTTTTCTCTATTGATTGTCTATTTTTTAACTTATCTTTAATTGGAGGATAATTGCTTATAATATTGTGTTGGTTTCTGCCATACATCAAATGAATCAGCCATAGGTATACACAAAAAGGATATACACAAAAAGGATAAGGATTTAACATTAATTTTTTGTCCTT
This sequence comes from Cephalophus harveyi, assembly GCA_006410635.1. Classification (NCBI taxonomy): domain Eukaryota; kingdom Metazoa; phylum Chordata; class Mammalia; order Artiodactyla; family Bovidae; genus Cephalophus; species Cephalophus harveyi. The sequence continues at coordinate 44,048 of SJYT01016440.1, read as the reverse complement.
CATCAAGGATATTCTTTTTAAATTTTTTTAATTAATTTATTTTTTATTGAAGGATAATGACTTTACAGAATTTTGTTGTTTTCTGTCAAACCTCAACACGAATCAGCCACAGGTATACATATATCGGCTCCCTTTTGAACCTCCCTCCCATCTCCCTCCCCACCCCACGCCTCTAGGTTGATACTGAGCCCCTGTTTGAGTTTCCTGAGCCATAGGATAAACTCCCCTTGGCTATCTATCTTACATATGGAAATGTAAGTTTCCGTGTTACTTTTTCCATACATCTCACCCTCTCCTCCCCTCTCCCCATGTCTATAAGTCTATTCTCTCTGTCTATTTCTCCATTGTTGCCCTGTAAATAAATTCTTCAGTACCATTTTTCTAGATTCCATATATATGTGTTAGAATACGGTGTTTATCTTTCTCTTTCTGACTCATTTCACTCTGTATAATAGGTTTTAGGTTCATCCACCTCATTAGAACTGACTCAAGGATATTCTTAAGTGAAACTGGCCATACAGTTTGTCATCACTGCCTTTCATACTATGGTACCAGCAGTTTCACCCAGAATTACTTTTGTCTCATCAGGGCAAATGTCAACACAGCAAAAAAGGCAAAGGATATCTAGTGTTACTGGGAAAGGAGTTTTGACCTTCAGGATTCAGTGAAAGGGTCTCAAGTAGAAGTCTGTATATAACACTTAGAGAACTGCAACTTATAAATTCAATTGCTTCCCCCAGCCAATTCTAAGCAGTTCAGAAAAGCTAATAATACATATACTCATTAGAGGAGAGTAATAGGAACAGTTATTGAACCTGGTACTATTCTTAAGTGCTTAACAGAGATTATCCCATTGAATTTTCACAACATAGAGACTGGCATTTACATTATCCTCACTTTACAGGTGAGAAAAGGAAAACACAGAACAGTTAATTAAATTCCCCAGGGCTACATAGTTAGCAAGTCTTGAAATTAGGATCTGAACCCAGAGCTCAGGATCTGAACCAAAAGTTCAAGTCTAAGCCTAGTTTTCAAGTACCGCAGTACACCAATACTAAAGGATAAATATATTTTGAAAATATATTTGAAAAATTTGAAATTTATTTTTACTATTAAGACAACAGAGAATTATTTAACATTTGCTAACAGTTATATGCACTTTAAACAACATGTTCATGGCATTCCAGTTTCTGAGTGCTCACAAGAAGTCTTAGATTTAGGATCAGAAAACTTATTAAGTAATTTTATACACATTTCTTATCCTAACTATTTTTCAGCTTTTCTTGGAAGTTTGAAATGGCATTTGTTTGCAGCCCAAGTTTATCTGTTTACATATCAATGGTGGAGTTTTGAAACTTTTTTTTGAATCTCAGAATAATTTCAAATATTTCCATTTTTATGTTAAAATCTACTTAGATTTTTCAAACATAAACTTCTATATAAAAACAACATACATGAATACACACACACCATAGTATTCTTCCATCCACTTGGTAAATATTTAAGAGCCCACAATTGTTACAGACTGAATTGCATATCACCAAAACTCATATGTTGAATTAATACCTCCAATATAACTGCATTTTGATACAAGGTCTTTAAGGTAATTAAGATTAAATGAAGTCCTAAGGGTTGAGCCTTAATTCGATAGGACTGGTATCATTAGAAGAAGGAAAGTACATATTGAGCTCCCTATTTTTACACACATGTAACGTACATATATGCATACACACAGGAAAGGTCATGTGAGTACATAAAAAGAAGGTGACCATTCATAAGCTAGAAGAGAAACTTCACCAGAAACCAATGCTGATGACACCTTGATCTTGGACTCCTAGCCTTCAGAACTGTGAGAAAATAAATTTATTATTTAAATTACCCAGTCTGTAGCATATTGCTACAGCAACCTGAGCTGGCTAATATAACATTTAACAGATATTTTAAAATCACATGACATATAGTAATTCCAGATCAAATCAGCAGTGATATTAATATAATACATAATGAAGACTTGAAAAGAAAAGCAAATTCTCTCTCCTTCCCTCTGTCTCATTCAGATGCACAAAAATATAAACACACACTCAAACACATCATGTCAACCCACTTAAAAGATAATCTTTTGGTCACTGGTTTTTCCAGAGTCAAGACTTTATGTTAAGCATAAATTTAAAAAATAAAAAGATGTAACCCAAAAAAATAAAAAGATGTGACCCACGAAAGATCGGAGTTAGGACTCAATCAAAGTACTAGTGAAGTGAAATCAATAGAGGATTTTGAATAAAGAACTGGATTTGGATTCAAATTTCAGATCCTGAACACATCACATACTTTTTCATTCTCTGAGGTTTCAGTATACTCAAAAGTAAGAATACTATCTATCTCACTAGGCTACTGTGATAATTAGATGAGAAAAGAAATATAAAATCATATCTAGTTTTTCTGACAAGCTGTCAAAGCTCAGCCTGAGGAAAGATTAGAAAGCTAGCATGATATCCACTGCTCCCTTTCAGCGTGTTCCTGTCCTCCCAGAGACCCACTGCCCAAGCACCAATGAACAGGTTTTGCCTTTGTGTCTCTCAGCTGAGTTGCTCTGGACTATAGCTCTAAAGTCCTGAGACCAGTCACCATAAAGCTTCTAGCATTTTATTTCCAGAGAGAAGATTACCATCTAGTTATGTAATTATCCCCTAAAGCTTAGGTCTGGCTTTTTCTTCCTTTTGAGGTATAAAACAAATAATCTGGTAAATTTATTTTTTAAAATATCAGATGAACACTTTCACATAAAACCCAAAACAATTTTGATTGTAACACACTTTCACAAGTACATGTAGCCAACCATTTTCTGTTGCCGCATATTTAATTTTAAAGAGTAAGTATTCTGATTACTCTGTGTTTTCTAATTAAAGCTTTCTCTATTTCACTATTTAGGATTAGCTATTGAATTCAGTAACATAAATAACAACTCATTATAAAACAAATTTTCAGTACTTCAGTTTAACTATTAAATAGTTGTATATTTTATATCTTGTAGGTTCAGTCCAGTTCAGTCTCTCAGTCATGTTCAACTCTTTGCAATCCCATGGACTGCAACACTCCAGGCCTCCCTGTCCATCACCAACTCTCGGAATTTACTCAAACTCATGTCCATTGAGTCGGTGATGCCATCCAACCATCTCATCCTCTGTTGTTCCCTTCTCATCCTGCCTTCAATCTTTCCCAGCATCAGGGTCTTTTCAAATGAGTCAGTTCGTATCACATGGCCATAATATTGGAGTTTCAGCTTCAGCATCAGTTCTTCCAATAAATATTCAGGACTGTAATTAATAATACTAAAGCTTCAGGGATACCAAAACTATTTGCTCCTTTTTCCTGACAAGTTTCATGGGTAATAATGATTAGCAAAAAACATGGTTGCTGCTACTGCTAAGTCACTTCAGTCGTGTCCGACTCTGTGCGACCCCATAGACGGCAGCCCACTAGGCTCCCCGGTCCTGCCTCCTTCTCTAACCCAAACCTCTTAGAAAGCTTTTGTCATCTGCTCAAAGTCACTAAACCTTTATGTTAAAACTACAGGATGGCTGTTCTAGCAACCTTTTGCTAGCCCCCTATTTTAAGTCTGAATAGAAATCACAGTGAGTTCTTCTGTATTTTTCATCATTAGATCTATGGATCATAAAGAATCATTTTCTCAGTAGGTTTTCTGTGAAGGAGGGAGATTATATTCTTGAGTCTCTTAAAGTGAAGTTTCCATGAATTCAACCAACTTTTCCACATGCTGTTGAACAAATGTGTTTCAGACCCTGATTACAGGAACATTCTCTTTGTTCCTGTGTATAATTTAGTTTCCACTTTCACTGCGCTTCTGATGGAAGGATACTGCAAGGTGGTAGAAAGAGAAACAGACTAGAAGTAAGGAAACTTTCAATATAGGTCTCTAATCAGTCCTGTGGACTTGGGCATTTAGACCACTTAACACCCTGCTTCCTTCCTCAACCCTCAACGAAAAAGAAAAAAATGCCTGCCCTATCTCTCAGGTTGCTGTGAGGTTCCAAACTGTGGATATATGCAATGAATTCTATGAAATATAATCATTAAATATTCAGTTCAGTTCAGTTCAGTTGCTCATTCATGTCCGACTCTTTGCGACCCATGAATCGCAGCACGCCAGGCCTCCCTGTCCATCACCATCTCCCGGAGTGCACTCAGACTCACGTCCATCGAGTCAGTGATGCCATCCAGCCATCTCATCCTCTGTCATCCCCTTCTCCTCCTGCCCCCAATCCCTCCCAGCATCAGAGTCTTTTCCAATGAGTCAACTTTTCGAATGAGGTGGCCAAAGTACTGGAGTTTCAGCTTTAGCTTCATTCCTTCCAAAGAAATCCCAGGGTTGATCTCCTTCAGAATGGACTGGTTGGAACTCCTTGCAGTCCAAGGGACTCTCAAGAGTCTTCTCCAACACCACAGTTCAAAAGCATCAATAAAAAAAAAGCTGATTTTGTTCATGAACTAGAGACTTGTTTCAAGATTAATCTGATCTCATTTAACCACTAAATAACATACATGTGCTCAGTTGTGTCTGACTCTGTGACCCTTTGGAATGTAGCCCACCAGGCTCCTCGGTCCCTTGGATTTCCCAAGCAAGAATACTGGAGTGGGTTGCCATTTCCTACTCGAGGGGATCTGCCCCACCCCAGGATTGAACTCATGTCCCCTGAGTCTCCTTTGTTGCAGGTGGATTCTTTAATGCTGAGGCTTTGGGGAAACTTCAAATCTGAATTTCCACATGTTGCTTTAAAATCTTTACACACTAGGAAGATCTTAGAAACTAATTGAATGAAAATTGCCATCAATTTATTTCATAATACTTGAAATATTCTGTCCATTGTTTCACATGATTTTGCACCTTTCTGATTCTTTGAAAATTACAGTCCCATAGCTGTTAGAAGACAATTCTTCAGGGACTTCTCATTTTGTCACATGTCTTACAAGTAGAGATATTAATTGCCTTTGTTCTAAAAAATATTCCAGGAATATTTGTATAGAAAACAGTCTTGAAAATAAAGATAGTACTTCCTTCTAGGGAAAAAGGCAGGTATGCTTCAGGCCTATATAATAAAGATAATATCGCCCTCTAGATCATGTAGGCTTCAGTTCAGTTCAGTTTAGTCGCTCAGTCGGGTCTAACTCTTTGTGACCCCATGAATTGCAGCACGCCAGGTCTCCCTGTCCATCACTAACTCCCGGAGTTCACCCAAACTCATGTGCATCGAGTCAGTGATGCCATCCGGCCATCTTATCCTCTGCCGTCCCCTTCTACTCCTGCCCCCAATCCCTCCCAGCATCAGGGTCTTTTCCAATGAGTCAACTCTTCACATGAGGTGGCCAAAGTATTGGAGTTTCAGCCTCAGCATCAGTCCTTCCAGTGAACACTCAGGACTGATCTCCTTTTGAATGGACTGGTTGGATCTCCTTGCAGTCCAAGGGACTCTCAAGAGTTTTCTCCAACACCACAGTTCAAAAGCATCAATTCTTCAGTGCTCAGTTTTCTTCACAGTCCAACTCTCACATCCATACATGAGTACTGGAAAAACCATAGCTTTGACTAGACAGACATTTGTTGGCAAAGTAATGTCTCTGCTTTTCAATATGCTATCTAGGTTGGTCATAACTTTCCTTCCAAGGAGTAAGTGTCTTTTAATTTCATGGCTGCAGTCACCATCTGCAGTGATTTTGGAGCCCCAAAAATAAAGTCTGACACTGTTTCCGCTGTTTCCCCATCTATTTGCCATGAAGTGATGGGACTAGATGCCATGATCTTCATTTTCTGAATGTTGAGCTTTAAGCCAACTTAAATATGCTATCTAGGTTTACTGCTTATTATAAAAGAGTTGGGTTCTCTAAGCTCAGAACTCCTCCCCTACAGTACCTGACACTGCCTGTGCAGATGTTATCTATCTCTCCGTGCAATGTCGTATGGGAACTGGGGCTCAGAAAACCAGTGCAAGTGCTGATATTCTGGATTATGCTGCTTTCTAAAGTAGTAAAGTTCTTTGATCCAGGAGTCTCTTGCCTTCTACCACCACCAATGAAACTGTGGCAGGCTAACCTGGTAGTGTACAAGTGTGGCAGCATTTTAGATTTGTCACAATTATTAACCATAAAAACGCCTGGCAGAAGACCAATATAAATGATCTTTCTCAATATTTTCTATCACTGAATTCCATAGGCTAATAATTCTGAATTATCAGAAAAGAACATTAAATCTAAGATATTCCTGTGCTCAGTGACCAAGAAGGTACTCTCTTAGTGAACTTTCGCTGGTGTCCAGCTAATAAAGCATGGCACATTTAGCCAGGCAACAAAAATTGCCCAGATGGATATTCAGGGTTTCAGTTAGGTCACAGGGCTGCCTGGTTTCTCACAAACATGTTTATTCTTTCTATTGTACTATTGTACAAGTGTTGTCAATAATTTTATTTCTGTCCACACTATTTAAGGAAACATGTTCCCACAGTTTAGAAGGAGCAGTTATCGAGTCATTTGGGCTGGGGTAAACAACTGAACGGAACTCAGCCAATCCTGCTGCCTGATCAAGGAATCTGAAAATGAGACCCAGGAAATGGGATATTTATTGTTGTGAATTTTTGCTGAAAGGCCATACTGACTGGAAGACTGACAACACCATTTGAAGGCTATCACAGTACTAATGGTCAAGTACCACTACAGGAGGCTGAGAGATGGCTGGTTCAGTCCCTGGGTTGGGAAGATCCTCTGGAAGAGGGCAGAGCAGCCCATTCCAGTATTGTTGCCTGGAGAATCCCCGACAGAAGAGCCTAGTGGGCTACAGTCCTCAGGGTCGCAAAGAGTTAGACACAACTGAAGTAACTTAGCACAAGGTAAGATATATGCACCGAGAACAGCAAGAAGTCAGTTTAGGGACAGATAAAAATGAGGTATACACATGAGGATTGAAAAGAGACAGGTAAAGCCCAAAAGTCGGCATCACTGACTCGATGGACATGAGTTTTAGCAAGCTCGGGGAGTTGGTGATGGACGGAGAAGCCTGGTATGCTGCAGTCCATGGAACTGCAGAGTTGGACACGACTGAGTGACTGAGCTGAAAGCCCAAAAGAGAGAGAAGAAACAAAGAGAGAAAATGCCTCCTATGATTTCAGGCACTCTGGCTCTGCTGCTTGCTTTGATTCTTGTAACATCTTCCTGCATTCTAACAAAAAATTCCCTTTGCTCAAGGAACAAAAGAGCTCCTGATTAACTGTGTTAATTTTATTCATTTGTTTCCATTATTTTTACTTTGGCACAAATATTTTATTTGGCAGTTTTCTCACAATTAAAATAAAGTAAATCTAGTTCTGAGATTGTCTAGAACACATCCTTATGTAGTGGAATAATATGATAGGTTGATAGAATACAATGCTTACATAACAACTCTTCTAACCTAATCTTGCGTATCACAAACCTGAAACTTCAAAACAATGGGAAAAAGCAAAAGCCACAGAATTGAACAAGACACTAAAAAATATTAGTTGAGTTTCCATCAGCTAATAATGTAAACTTTCTATTTATTCACCTGTAAAAATAAAATATTAATGCCCACCTTATAGCCATCAATTTCTATGATATATAGACTAAAAGCGAATATTAATAATATACAGACTAAAAATCATTGATGTGGTGGTGATGTCAATTCTCACAGCCATTTTAATTTCTTCCCATTTTCCCCACCCTCCAAACATCTCCCCTCGTTGTCTACTAGACTAGACTCTTAGTACTGAGGTTAGTAGCCTGGCTATCCCTAATCACACTTGCTTGGCCTTGTGACCTCACCATGAATCTTTGTCAAACCACCTACTAGACTTTAATGACAAAGACTGATAGAATGGACAGGGAAAGACAGAACCCAGGAGGCAAAATAATGGAAAAATAGCTATGCAAAAATAAGTAGTGACAATCTTTGTAAATGGGGGAGATAAAACAAGGGAAGGCAAATAGAGCAGAGGCATTGCATCCCTGTGGAACTGTAGCAACTTGATCTCGCGAGAATGTGGAAGAAGCGCAAAAAAGAAAAAAAAAATGGCAAGAGAATACAAGGTAGAGCGTTGTTACCAGAACTTGCCAACTGGATCCTTGAGTTGTGCAATTAAAGAATGAAACTGCCTCTTTCTTTTGGAGATAGCAGAAGGTGGAGGTGGCTGATGAAATGGGGTTCTTTGATTACAACATTATCCTAAGTTTGAATCATATAGATCCTCAGCATAACTATTTATACATAATTTATAAACAATTTATTGGGTTGGCAAAAAAGTTCCTTGAGGTTTTTCCATTATATCTTATGGAAAAATCCAATCAAACTTATTGTTCTGTTCAATATTACATCAAGCTGTCAATAGTGTCATATTTATTTTTCCTGCTATTTCAGATTCAGTATGAGTTACAGGAATGTAAAGTATAAAAGGGTGATTCCACTGTCAAAGGAAACAAATGTTTTTGTACTTCACTCATACTTTATAAGAATGGAGGTACAATACCACTGAAACCTCTTGTTTATCCAAAATGACTCAATTGTCTTTGTATAAAGTAGACCTCCTACTTACCCAACAGTGAGGAGGCTTGGTGAGGAGGCTGAATTAAGACTTCAGTGAGAGTCACATAAAGCCTTTACAGAAGAGAATAACTTAGACAATTACTATGTAGCTTATACTACATTTGTGTTCAATTGTTCAGTCATATCCGACTCTTTGTGACCCCATGGACTGCAGCACACCAGTCTTCCCTGTCCTTCACCATCTCCTAGTGCTTGCTCAAACTCATGTCCATTGAGCTGGTGATACCATCCAACCATCTCCTCTTCTGTTGTCCCCTTCTCTTCCTGATTTCAATCTTTCTCAGGATCAGGGTCTTTTCCAATGAATCATCTCTTTACATCGGGTGGCCAAAGAACTGGAGATTTAGCATCAGTACCAATGAATATTCAGGATTGATTTCCTTTAGGATTGATTGGTTGGATCTCCTTGCAGTCCCAGGGACTCTCAAGTGTCTTCTCCAACACGACAATTCAAAAGCATCAGCTCTTTGGCACTCAGCTTTCTTGATGATCCAACTCTCACATCCATACATGACTACTGGAAAAAAACATAGCTTTGACTACAGATCTTTGTTGGCAATATACTGTCTCTGCTTTTTAATATGCCATCTAGGTTGGTCATAGCTTTTCTTCCAAAGAGCGAGTGTCTTTTACTTTCAAGGCTGTGGTCACCATCTGCAGTGATTTTTGGAGCCCAAGAAAACAAAGTATTTCACTGTTTTCATTGTTTTCCCATCTATTTGCCATGAAGAGATGGAACAAAATGCCATCATCTTCGTTTTTTGAATGTTGAGTTTTAAACCAATTTTTTCACTCTCTTCCTTCACTTTCATCAAGAAGCTTAGTTATTCTTCACTTTCTGCCATAAAGTGGTGTCATCTGCATATCTGAGATCATTGATAATTCTTCTGGCAAAAAAAAAAAAAAAAATTCTTCTGGCAGTCTTGACTCCAGCTTGTGCTTCCTCCAGCCCACCGTTTCTCATGATGTACTCTGCATATAAGTTAAATAAGCAGGGTGACAATATACAGCCTTGACGTACTGCTTTCCCAATTTTGAACCAGCCTGTTGCTCCATGTCTACTTCTAAGTGTTGCTTCATGATCTGCATACAGGTTTCTCAGAAGGCATGTAAAATAGTCTTGTATTCCCATCTTTATAAGAATTTTCCACAGCTTTTTGTGATCCACACAGTCCAAGGTTTTTGAGTAGTCAATGAAGCAGAAGTAGATGCTTCATCTCATATATTTCTCAGAACATATGAGGTAGAAATATTAGTACTATGATCACCTCCAGTTTACAATGGAGAAGAAGAAATTTAGAAAAGTTTAATACTATTTAAAGTAGAGAGTAATTGGGCATCCCTGGTGGCTCAGACAGTAAAGAATCTGCCTGCAATGCAGGATACCTGGATTTGATCCCTGGATTGGGAAGATCCCCTGGAGGAGAGCATGGCAACCCACTCTAGTATTCTTGCCAGGAGAATCCCAATGGACAGCAGGCTAAAGTCCATGGGATTGCATATCACTGCAGACGGTGACTGCATCCATGAAATTAAAAGACACTTGTTCCTTGGAAGAAAAACTATGACAAACCTAGACAGTATATTAAAACACTGGGACATTACTTTGCCAACAAATGTCCATATAGTCAAAGCTATGGTTTTTCTAGTAGCTACGTATGGATGTGAGAATTGGATCATAAAGAAGGCTGGGTGCCGAGGAATTGATGCTTTTGAACTGCAGTGTTGGAGAAGACTCTTCAAAGTCCCTTGGATTGCAAGGAGATCAAACCAGTCAATTCTAAAGGAAATAAATCCTGAATATTCATTAGAGAGAATGATGCTGAGGCCAAAGCTGCAATACTTCGGCCACCTGATGTGAAGAGCCGACTCATCGGAAAAGACCCTGAAGCTGGGAAAGACTGAAGGTAGGAGGAGAAGGAGACAACAGAGGATGAGATGGTTGGATGGCATCACTGACTCAATGAACATGAGTTTGAGCAAGCTCTGGGAGATGGTGAAGGTCGGGGAAGCCTGGCCTGCTGCAGTCCATGGGGTCACAAAGAGTTGGACACAACTGAGCAACCAAACAAGAGACTAACTAATTGGGATTCAGGATAAAACTTAAATTTGCAGCAAGGATCTGTAGAGAAAACCAATACTGGGCTAGAAACCAGGGCATATTTGAACAGATTAAGCCTAGTAGAAGTGGAATATTAAATGAAAAGCAGGAAGCAGGCTGAAGAAGTTCTGGGCTCCTCTATGTTTACCAGACCTGACTGCTCCAAATGCCTACTGAGTGGTATAACTGGAGATCCCAATATTTGTCTTGGATGCTTCAGTTTAGTCAAGAACTGGGCAGAATGAACATGAAGGTTGATAGTTTCATCAGTGTGCTGGATCCTGAGAAACCAGAGATGCATGCTAGTACATTATTTTCACCTGAACACCAAGTCTTTTTTTTTTTTTTAAATAACAAGAGTCTATCTCCTGTGATTAAAGATTTTAAATGTTTATATCCTTAGAAGTTTTGTTCTTAATAATGTTTGTTGATCTTCCAAGACTTTTTTGAAGATCGTATACCTCATTCTTGTGATGAAATAGTCAAGACTAAGTACAGTGTTTCAGTGTGGTTTTATATGTCCTGACTTCCTGTCACAGATAAACTTGCATACCTAGCAGCAATGTCAATATCATCTCCCAGACAGGCATTAAACACAGGGGAGATGGTGAGCCATCACTTAGATTAAATTCCACAGGCTTTTTTCCCCCATTATAAATTAAGCCATCTGACCTTAACAGCAGGTACATCCTCTTTCAAGAGAGACAGGATTTGGTGGATAGTCTAGCCCTGCCTGATAAGCACAGACTCTATTTTATGACATCCCTTTACTCCGTAAGGGCTGACTACAAAATTACTTGGTATGGCCAAAGGTAGAAGAAAACACTCATCAAGCAGAAAGGAAAGTTTGCTTGTAGAAATTAAGCAGCCCTTGAATAAACAAGCTGTAATTGCTATAGTAACTTTGCAAATCACAGAAACAATAGGACTACATTTTTTTAATATTTGAGAATGTCAGTTCATTGCTTCCTGTTTACTTGCAATTATTTGAAAATAACCTGGATAACTTTATAATCAAGGTATTTCCTCTTGGCTCCCTGGTATACATCAGACTGCCTGAGGAGAGGATTGACATCCTAAGGTGTCCAAAGCATAATCAGTCTTAAGAGCTGCTAATGTTAAAATCCTGACTAATGTTAATCAAAAAGTTAAAAAAAAAAACCCTTGGCTTGTTAAACACATACTCTCTCACACAGATACAGTTACACTCACACATGAAAATCACATTATTTTTTAAAACACAGCCAGCAAGTGATGCTGCCTAATTTAAAATTATCGTGGCCCATGTCCACTTTGCAAAACTACCTTTGTGTGTGGCTGTGTCTGTGCCTATGTGTTTGTTACAATTAATAGTCAATATAGGCTGTTTTAAATCTTCCAAGTAAAGTCCAGTTTTCTAATACTGTATAGTTAGCAAAAGTCAAAACACCAGGAAAACACATATACCTTCAGGTAAGAACAGTGTACTTACTGAAAAAATAAATAAAACTTTCTTTACTTTTATTATGCACCAGCATTGATTGGGCTGATTTATTTTATGATGACAATCTTAGGAAGTGTGTATAACTCTGCCAAATATTACATTAGTTATACACTTTATGTGTCTAGGTATTGGTGGCTTTAAGCACATGTTCAATTATTAGGGAGATGTATTAAACTGGATTAGAGTAGACAGACCTAAATTGCTTAACTGATAGGTTAGAATAGGATTGAACCTGTATCCCATATTCTGTTAAGATGACACTTTGGTGGACTCTGCACACATCTGTCTTACACAGCCACCCAAGGCATCCCTCTGCCACATTCTATGGTGCCCTTGGCACTTTCCGCTGCCCCTTCTAGGATATGTACTGCATTCTGGTAGAGACAATATTTTTGTGTATTTGTATCCCCATCACCTTTTGTTTTGCTCAATACATAGTTAAGTGATCTGTAAGTTTTAGTTGAATTAACAGCAGTAATGTTTTTTAAAAACCAATTTGCTTCCCTTTCTCATTTTTCTAGATACTCACCAGCTCTTACTATCCATAATTTACTTTAAGCATCCATTTGCCAAGATTGAGATGAGGCTGCATTACAGAAGAAATTGGGAAGACAACTGAGAAAATACCCAGAGACAGTCCTTTGAACAAACAGAATAACACAGCGCAATCATAACTTTGCAATCTAGATTTCTGTCCTGAGATCAGATTTCCTGGTTCTTTCAGTTTTCTTCTCCTGTGATCCATTAATACTATACTCATTGTGTTCTCCTTTTGGGTACAGTCCATAATTAAAGCTTAGAGGAGATAGGAAAAGAAGGCTAAGAGGTGGGAAATGAAAACCAAGGGATCTTAGGATGGATAGAGAGTCTTCCCTAAGAGAAATTGTGTGAAGAGGAGGTGAAGGAAGGATTTGGCCTGACAAGAGCAGGTCTTTTTGATAAATGGAGCTGAATACAGAGAAAACCGGGTGTATACTAACAGCTTTGGGGCTCAAGGAAGGGTTCAGTTTCCAGTGGCCTTGCCTCAACCAGAGAGAGAAGCATCATGGACAGTTAGAGAACTCTGATCTAGAATATTTCATAATCTCTGTTAGCTCTCATTTGACAAGAATCCTGAAAGCCAGCTAGCCTGACTGGCCCACCAAAGAAGAACAAGTTGACCCCCCCCAACTACCACCACTACCAAAGGGCTCTGAGTAGATTGCTAGTTCAGGCCACAGGGTGGACTTGGCAGGTGCTCAGGGAACGATCTACAAAGTGAAGTCAGATTAGCCAAGAGTACTGGCCAATGCCCAGTGAGGCTCTACCAAAAGAACAGATACCAAGTTACATGAGTTTCAGTCTTCATTAGCCACCAGTAGGATACTCTAGGAAGCAAAACCATATGAGACAGACTCTATTTTTCATTATTCTTCTTCACATATTACATTTGAGGAAACTGAGACTAGGTACTTTCCAAAGTATTAGCCTCATATGTAGCAGAGCTGAAAGTAAAAGCCAGGCAGCTGGGTTCATGGATTAGTTTCACTTTAAATTAGTGTCTTAGCTGGAACAATTTGAACCTCAACTGCAAATTCAAGACTGCAAGCAAATGTACCACACTTATGTTAGACTTTCCACTCCCTGAGACAACTCCTTTTATCTCAAAAGCTCCTCATCTCTACTACATTATTTAATGCTTTCTTCTTTCCTGGGTTAAGTCCACTGGCATGTCAACATTCTTTTGTTCTCTACCTTAAAAACATACACACAAGTAAAATCAAAAACTGTCTCTTGACTCCTACACCCTCTCTATTCAATATTCAGATTGTCTGCTTTCCTAGTAAAACATCTCAAATAAGTTGCCCATTTTTAAGAATGGAATGTTTGTGTCCCCCAAAAGTGTATATTCTGAAGTCCTAACATCTAAGATAGAATTGGAGGTGGGGCTTTTGGGAGACTAGGGTTAGATTAAGTCTTCATCATGAGATTAGCGGCTGTATAAGTAGAACAGAGAAAGATCTCTTTCTTCCTTTCATTTGTTCTTTCACTGAGGGAGAGGTCATGTGAGGACACAGAGATAAGACAGTTTATCCTGTTGTTAAGCCAGGAATAGAGGCCTTATCAAGTACTGAATCATAGGGACCATCCCAAATTCCAGAACTATGAGAAATACATGTGTGTGTGTGTGTGTGTGTTTAAGTTACCCACTCTATGGTATTATGCAATAGAATTCCAAGCAGACTAAGACCTCCACACTTACTCAATTCTAGTATATCTCTTCATCAGTACAACAAAACAGTTCTTTCCAGACCATAGCTAGCATCCATGTTGACACATCTCAGGTTCCCTTCCCTGTACTGATGATTCTTCTCTTTTGACATCTGTGGCACTACCTTTTCCTGTTTCTCCTCTTACACATTCACAAATTTCTCTGTCTCTTTTTTTAATTGAAGTATAGTTGGGTATTGAAGCATAGTTGGTTTTGGGCTTCTCTGGTGGCTCCGAGGTTAAAGCGTCTGCCTGGAATGCGGGAGACCTGGATTCGATCCCTGGGTTGGGAAGATCCCCTGGAGAAAGAAATGGCAACCCACTCCAGTACTGTTGCCTGGAGAATTCCATGGAGGGAGGAGCCTGGTAGGCTACAGTCCATGGGGTCGCAGAGAGTCGGACATGACTGAGTGACTTCACCTTCATAGTTGGTTTACAATGTTGTGCTAGTTTCTGGTGTACAGAAAAGTGATTCAGTTTATATATATATATACATACTCTTTTTCATATTCTTTTCATTATGGTTTATTATATGATACTGAATATAATTCCCTGTGCTATACTTTGGATAGGATCTTGCTATTTATCTATTTTATATATAGTAGTGTGTATCTCCTAATCCCAAACTCCTAATTTATCCCTTTCCCACTCCATTTCCCATTTGGCAATCATACATTTGTTTTTTATGTCTATGAGTCTGCTTCCATTTCTAAATAAGTTCACTTGTGTCATTTTAGATTCCAAAAATAAATGATATCATATTATATTTATCTTTCTATTTCTGACTTACTTCACTTGGTATATAATCTCCAGATCCATCCATGATGCTGCAAATAGCATTTTTCAAAAACTCAGACCTCCTTTTAAACTCCTCCAACCCCAAAGAATGGTAATGACAAAGAATGTTCAAACTACTACACAGTTGCACTCATTTCACATGCTAGCAAGGTAATGCTCAAAATCCTTCAAGCTAGACTTCAATAGTACATGAACTGAGAACTTCTAAATGTACAAGCTGGATTTAGAAAAGGCAGAAGAACCAGATATCAAATTGCCAACATTCATTGGATCACAGAAAAAGCAAGGGAATTCCAGAAAAACATCTACTTCTACTTAATTGAATATACTAAAGCCTTTGACTGTTTGGGTCACAACTAACTGTGGAAAACTCTTAAAGAGATGGGAGTACCAGACTACCTTGCCTATCTCCTGAGAAATCTGTATGCAGGTCAAGAAGCAACAATTAGAATCGGACATGGAACAATGGACTGGTGCAAAACTGGGAAAGGAGTACCTCAAGGCTGTTTATTGCCACCCTGCTTATTTAACTTATATGCAGAGTATATCATGCAAAATGCCAGGCTGGATGAAGCACAAGGTGGAATCAAGATTGCCGAGAGAAATATCAATAACCTTAGATATGCAGATGACACTACCCTATGGCAGAAAGTGAAGAGGAACTAAAGAGCCTCTTGAGGAAGGTGAAAGAGAAGAGTGAAAAATCTGGCTTAAAGGTCAATATTCAAAACATAATATCATGGCATTCAGTGCCATCATTTCATGGAAAATAGATCGGGAAACAATGGAAACAGTAACTGATTTTATTTTCTTGGGCTCCAAAATCAATGCAGACAGGGACTGCAGCTATGAAATTAATAACCTAGACAGCATATTAAAAGGAAAGGCATCACTTTGCTGACAAAGGTCTGTATAGTCAAGGCAATGGTTTTTCCAGTGGTCATGTATGGATGTGAGAGTTGCACCATAAAGAAGGCCGAGCACCAAAGAATTGATGCTTTTGAACTGTGGTGTTGGAGAAGACTCTTCGGAGCCCATCGTACAGCAAGGGGATCAAACCAGTCAATACTAAGGGAGATCAATCCTGCATATTCACTGGAAGGACTGATGCTGAAGCTGAAACTCCAATCCTTCACCCACCTGATGTAAAGGGCCAATTCGTTGGAAAAGACCCTGATGCTAGGAAAGAGTGAAGGCAGGAAAAGAAGAGGGTGACAAAGGAAGAGATGATTGGATGGCATCATCAACTCAATGGGCATGAGTTTTTGACTTCAGGTGATGGTGAAGGACAGGGAGGCCTGGAGTGTTGTAATACATGGGATCTCAAAGAGTCAGATATGATTGAACAACTGAATAACAATGAGGGAGAGTAGGCTTGCCAGATAGTACAGTGGTGAAGAATCCACCTGCCAATGCAGGAGACATGAAAGACATGGGTTTGATCCCTGGGTTAAGAAGATCCCCTGGAGTAGGAAATGGCAACCCACTCCAGAATTTTTGCCTGGAAAACCATGGACAGAGGAGATTGATGGGCTACAGTCCATGAGGTTGCAAAGGGTCAGACACAACTGAGTGACTGTGCACACTCAAATAAGAGCTCATTCCTTGCTGTTCTATTCCAAGTATATACTGATACTTTTCTTAAAGGAGCCTATCTAGAATCATTATTTTAAACACCTATGTACATTCTCAGTTCAGTTCAGTTCAGTTGCTCAGTCGTGTCCGACTCTGAGACCCCATGAATCTCAGCACGCCAGGCCTCCCTGTCCATCACCAACTCCTGGAGTTCACTCAGACTCACGTCCATCGAGTCAGTGATGCCATCCAGCCATCTCATCCCCTGTCGTCCCCTTCTCCTCCTGCCCCCAATCCCTCCTAGCATCAGAGTCTTTTCCAATGAGTCAACTCTTCGCATGAGGTGGCCAAAGTACTGGAGTTTCAGCTTTAACATCATTCCTTCCGAATAACACCCAGGACTGATCTCCTTTAGGTTGGACTGGCTGGATCTCCTTGCAGTCCAAGGGACTCTCAAGAGTCTTCTCCAACACCACAGTTCAAAAGCATCAAGTCTTCGGCGCTCAGCCTTCTTCACAATCCAACTCTCACATCCATACATGACTACTGGAAAAACCATAGCCTTGACTAGATGGATCTTAGTCGGCAAAGTAATGTCTCTGCTTTTGAATATACTATCTAGGTTGTTCATAACTTTTCTTCCAAGGAGTAAGCGTCTTTTAATTTCATGGCTGCAGTCACCATCTGCAGTGATTTTGGGCATTCTAGGGATTCTCAAATGTATTTATCTACACTAGCCCTCTCCCCCAATGCTAATCTAAAATAGTGGCCTACTAGCACGTCCAAAGCTCATAATGATATCTAATAGACATATTCCAGTGTCCAAACTGTAGGTTGCTTTTTTTCCATGGGGATTCAGAGATTTCTATTGGTATGAGTAGAAATTATCATATATCACTTTCCCTTGAAGTGAAGTGAAGTGAAGTGAAGTCGCTCAGTCGTGTCCGACTCTTTGCGACCCCGTGGACTGTAGCCTACCAGGCTTCTCTGTCCATGGGATTCTCTAGGCAAGAATACTGGAGTGGGTTACCATTTCCTTCTCCAGGGGATCTTCCCAACCCGGGGATTGAACCCGGGTCTCCCGCATCAGAGGCAAACGCTTTAACCTCTGAGCCACCAGGGAAGCCTTAGAGGAAGAATTTCCACTGGTAACTTGGTTTTACCCCTATGCTGATCACAATGTTATGTTTTTTCACTGACTCCATAGCCTCAAATACACTATCATTAATTTTAGGACTGCAGATAATATAAATTTTCTGCAAGCACATATGGGAAAATCATCAGGAAAATTCCATCATATGAAGGACTTTTAAGATGAATAAACAGTGGAGAATCTACTATTTGGATTCTTCATTTTGCTATTCCTAGTTCTCTGACCCTATTCTTGGCTTTGAAACTAAAAAAAAAAAAAAAGATGAATAGATCCTCTTGCCAGTTTAACAAGATTCTGCCCATTCCTGTCTCCTTGGAAAAACCCCCCATTAACACACACACACACATTTATGCTCTTCTGTTTCAAGTTTGCCACTCTTCAGTTCAGGAAGATGCTCTCAGCAACAACTCCTCTCTTCTAGTTTCCCTCTTCCAGTGCAAATGTTCAGCCTTAGATTTTCACCCATCTATCCCAAATCATCAAGGCTCTTCCCAAAGACACCAATGTTCAAAATTCTCTTGGTGGTCTTTTAAGCAAATTTTCATCCCTAGTCTCTCCATTAACACACACACACACATTTATGCTCTTCTGTTTCAAGTTTGCCACTCTTCAGTTCAGGAAGATGCTCTCAGCAACAACTCCTCTCTTCTAGTTTCCCTCTTCCAGTGCAAATGTTCAGCCTTAGATTTTCACCCATCTATCCCAAATCATCAAGGCTCTTCCCAAAGACACCAATGTTCAAAATTCTCTTGGTGGTCTTTTAAGCAAATTTTCATCCCTAGTCTCTGGAGAACTCAGAGACTTCCTTCCTCATTAGTGGTGGGAACAACTCTTGCCACAAGATCTGCTGAATTCTTTACCTAAATGCTCAGGGCTTCCCAGAAATCTCAGAATGAGTCTCATGGCACAACTTACTCCAAAATCACACCAAAATAAATCTCTTGTCTGTCAACCTTCTTCTGAGAGATAGATCCTCTGATTCAAACACTTACTTATGTATCCACAGTCATACATTCATTGATTCAACAAATATTCGCTCTGTTCCTACTATTGTAAAATGCATGGTATGTTGGATGAAGGAAGAAAATGGTGTTGGGCATGGCTTTTTCACCTTGCAACCTATGTAACAGAATGCCAGATGGGTAGGTGGACATGAATCAGATAGCTGCAGAGCTGAGTGAATAATGATATATTCAGATATGTGCTTTGAAGAATGAGAATAGGTAACGAGAGGGAACTGGGGATGAGGGAAGACTTGCCAGAGAAAAGTCCTGTTAGAGCTAGAGGATGAATGATTACGAGATAACTAGACAAAGAGTAAAAGGAAAAGTGTTCTAGGAAGAAAGGATGAGATTTACTGGCTTCTCTAAAAAGATGAACTAAAAGCAGCCCAGTGTGACTGGACATAGGTAAAAGGATGTGTGTGTGTATGTGAAACTCAGGACTGCAGACCTGATCAAACCAGCTGTCAGCCCATGTAGGACCTATGAGATTTTGATCTTTTTCCCAAGAGTAATAAAAAAAGAAAATCACTGAAGATCTTTGATCAAGGGGTGGAGAAATGGAGGGTGATGTGATCAGATTTGCATTATGAACTCACTCTAGCACATACTGGAGAATGGATTGGAATGGGGTTAGAGTGAGTGTTGGGAGTCCAGTGAAGTGAAACATTAGCAAATTAGGCTAAGGGAGTGCTATGGAGACAAAAGGGTGAAAGAAGTAAGAGGTAAAATTAACAAAATTTAACCTAGACAGCATATTAAAAAGCAGAGATATTAAGTTGCCAACAAAGGTCTGTCTAGTCAAAGCTATGGTTTTTCCAGTAGTCATGTATGGATGTGAGAGTTGGACTATAAAGAAAGCTGAGTGCCAAAGAATTGTTGCTTTTGAACTGTGGTTTGGAGAAGACTCGTGAGAGTCCCTTGGACAGCAAGGAGATCCAACCAGTTCATCCCAAAGGAAATTAGTCCTGAATATTCATTGGAAGGACTAATGATGAAGTTGAAACTCCAATACTTTGGCCACCTGATGTGAAGAAATTGACACATTTGAAAAGACACTGATGCTGGGAAAAATTGAAGGCAGGAGAAGGGGATGACAGAGGATGAGATGGTTGGATGGCATCACTGACTCAATGGACATGAGTTTGAGTAAACTCTGGAAGTTGGTGATGGACAGTGAGGCCTGGAGTGCTGCAGTCCACAGGGTTGCAGAGTTGGATATGACTGAGCGACTGAACTGAACTGAATATAACATCCTGAACTCAGAAGTATTCTCAGATATTTCATGGGTTTCTTTCCATTTCAAAATCAGATAGCCAGGAAACTTAGAAATTGTTGATATCACACAGATCAAGAATCATACTAGACAAAGAAATCTGAGTTCCTAAGAAGCCACAGTTATTCTCTAGAGAAAGTCAAAGTCACCTCTACTAGTGTCCCTGGAATTACACCTATAATTTTCACTGTAGAAAAGTAGAGCATCTTCTTCACAATCAACACAGTCACTTTATTAACATTTAGCATTGAACCAAAAACATAAATGATTTTTCCAGTAGAAATATATACGTGAATATACCACTACAGTGTTAGGGATGGAAGACCAAACACTCATAAATTATATAGGTCATTAAATGTTAGCTATGCCACCTTATCTGAAAACATTAAATTTTATGAAAAAACATAAAAGGATTATTTATCAGAAACCAGAAAATAGTGTTTCATTATATGTCCTAGGAATGATAGATTCCACACCTCTTTGCAATGGAACAACCTATCCATTTGAAGAGAACATAAAAAGTTCATGATATCTCTTGCAACATGCCAGTGACTAATATTTTCCCCTCATTTCTTTTTCACAGCAAGAAAACAAGAACAGCCTCCTTATACCATTCTCAAGTGGTTTTAAAAGCTCTTTAAACTACTCAGCATATTAATGATTTTCTATTTATAAATTACACCCATTGAAAGGCTAAAATGACAAATAGAACATTGAAACTTGTCTCTGTCAGAAACTTGCCTCTCCCACATCCAAAAAGAACAAAGACAAGGCACTCTCCGGTTGACGCTAGTGTTGTCAGAAGCTGAGTTATGAGAACTTTAAGACCCTGAATGGTGAGCTGGCTATTTTTTTTTTTTTCAATAGAAAATCTTCTCCAAGTTCATAAGTCAAGAAAGAACTTAATTAAAATGCAACTCTTCCAACAGATAATATAAATGGGAGGGTTGTCATCATGCTTCTTCTATGTCCTTTTCTGTTATTTTAATTACTAGACATTTCAATTTATTATGATTTAATCCACATATCAATGCCATAAAGCCATCTAACCCACCTTAAAGAAAGATTCAGCAGAAATTTCAGTCTATTTTGCCAGAAGCTTAGAAAAGCTAAGAAAATGCACGTTTATAACACATTACTCACCCATATTTATAGATCTTCACATTAAATGTTAATTTGTATTTCAAAATAGCTTTAGAAAGTATATGAAACAGCTGACAGTTTTTGTTTGGCTGTTTTCCCATCAGAATATAATCACTGCAAGAACAGTCCTGCCTGCTGCTGTCATGGAAATGGCAGCAGAGGGGAACAAGTGGCATTTGTGCAAATGAGTACATACACATCTATTTATTTTAAAAGGCAGAATAAAAGCTCATATTCTGAAGAACTCATTGTTGATTGTTGTTTAAATAATCCGTAAATATAGATTATGACAAGTAGGATAAATTATAAAACTTAGAACTGGAAAGGTATCATTTACCACTTAAATAATAAGTACTATGCTTGACTGAAAATACTCTATTGATAGCTGGGAAAGAGCAGAGACATGGAATTAGTCACTGGGAGTCTTTATCCAGAAGTTTTCAGTCTGCTGGGATGTATCATGATGCTGTGGCTGTTAGAAAAGGCACACGTAGATGGAGAGCATATCTTCCTCAGCTATTCTGGCCTCAAAGTGATCTCTCTTCTGTGACATTCGTTCTGGTAGTTTAGATAAACTGGTGTCTGACTCCTGTGACCCCATGGACAGTAGCCCACCAGGCTCCTCTGTCCATGGGATTTCTCCAGGCAAGAATACTGGAATGGGATGCCATTTCCTTCTCCAGAGGATATATCCAAATCAGGGATCGAACCCAAGTCTCCTGCATTGGCAAGCAGATTTTTTACCACTGAGCTACCATATTTCAAAAGTTAACAGATTACATACTACTGTATCACTGCTCTTTGATTCATTGCATTCATAATAACAAAAGATAGAAATGTGTTCACATTGCAGTGTCTGTGGCCCTTCTGTGTTGGATGTTACATAGGCTTGGTATGACTGGAAGTTAAGGCCTAAGGGAATATGCTCTTTTACCATTCAAATGCTAGAAATGGGGTAAGCTGGATGAGAATAGACTTGAGAGAACCCAATGATCCCATGCACCACTAATCTGTAGCGTAGGAAGCTCCATGAGCTGTGAACAGAAACGAAGGTCAGGTTCAGTTCAGTACAGTCGCTCAGTCGTGTCCAACTCTTTGCAACCCCATGAATCACAGCACGCCAGGCCTCCCTGTCCATCACCAACTCCCGGAGTTCACACAGACTCACGTCCATCGAGTCAGTGATGCCATCCAGCCATCTCATCCTCGGTCGTCCCCTTCTCCTCCTGCCCCCAATCCCTCCCAGCATCAGAGTCTTTTCCAATGAATCAACTCTTCACATGAGGTAGCCAAAGTACTGGAGTTTCAGCTTTACCACCATTCCTTCCAAAGAAATCCCAGGGCTGATCTCCTTCAGAATGGACTGCTTGGATCTCCTTGCAGTCCAAGGGACTCTCAAGAGTCTTCTCCAACACCACAGTTCAAAAGCATCAATTCTTCAGCTCTCGGCTTTCTTCACAGTCCAACTCTCACATCCATACGTGACCACTGTAAAAACCATAGCTTTGACTAGATGAACCTTTGTTGGCAAAGTAATGTCTCTGTTTTTCAATATGCTATCTAGGTTGGTTATAACTTTCCTTCCAAGGAATAAGCATCTTTTAATTTCATGGCTGCAGTCACCATCTGCAGTGATTTTGGAGCCCAAAAAATAAAGTCTGACACTGTTTCCNCAGTCCAAGGGACTCTCAAGAGTCTTCTCCAACACCACAGTTCAAAAGCATCAATTCTTCAGTGCTCAGCCTTCTTCACAGTCCAACTCTCACATCCATATATGTGGATATATGTGCATACATAGGTCAGCACAGTTGTATTTTATCGAAACAAAAGTAGAATTAGAACCCAAACTCTCACCTGATTCTCCCCAACATCCTGTTTATAAAACAAGGCTTCCAAATCTTCTGCTGTAACATTGCTTACTGCCTTTTGGATGAAACTTAGATCTATATGGTCAATTTGAGATGCTGCAACACGTATGAATATGTTATTCTTTTTTCAGAGGGTGGAAGAAATAGGAATCCTAAGGTTTTCTTGCCAAGATTTTATATTATCTGATATGACTAGCTTTTTCCATCTCTCACTCTGATCTCTGTAGGAAACATGTAGGAACTCTGGGTAGGATAGAAACAAAATACAGAAGAGAGCTGGTAACCACTAGTTTGTTATCTATAACTGAATTTATTTCTGCTTTATCGTATACATTCATTTGTTTTAGTTTTTAGATTCCATATACAATTGATGACATAGAACATTTGTCTTTCTCTGCCTGACTTATTTCACTAAAGCATAATACCCTATAGGTCCATCCACATTGTTGCAAATGAAAGTCATAAGCTTTTTAATGAAGTAAATCCATTCCTAGGATTAATCTAACTTGACCAAAATGATTTTAAATTTAAAGTTGTTCATTATATTATTGCCTATATTGCCTATACAGCAACTAGCAAGACCTTGTGAGCTTTAGAAATGTCCAATCTAAGTAAAATTTTTAATAAATTATGATACATCAAATGTAATGCAGTCTTTCACAGTGATAATTATGGACAGAAAATTAAAAAAATATAATCTTATAATCTTAAGTAAAAATAAATTCCAGAAGAGCAAGTACTTATAATAGTATTTCTGTAAAACCTTTATTCTTATAGAAAAGGGCCAGGCAAAAATAGGTGCAGATGAAAACAGTTGTCTTAGAATGGTGAAATTCTCTTCAAGTTCTTTAATGTTTTATATTGAATTTTTAATATTAATTTTTAAAAAAGGTGGTGCACATTGCAACTAAAAGAATAAAATACTTAGGAATATATCTGACTAAAGAAACTAAAGACTATTCCAAGGCCAAATTTGCCTGTTACTCCAGGTGTTTCTTGACTTCCTACTTTAGCATTCCAGTCCCCTATAATGAAAAGGACATCTTTTTTGGGTGTTAGTTCTAACAGATCGTGTAGGTCTTCATAAAACCGTTCCACTTCAGCTTCTTCAGCATTACTGGTTGGGGCATAGACTTGGATTACTGTGATACTGAATAGTTTGTCTTGGAAATGAAAAGAGATCATTCTGTCATTTTTGAGATTGTATCCAAGTACTGCATTTTGGACTGTCTTGTTGACCATGATGGCTACTCCATTTCTACTAAGGGATTCCTGCCCACAGTAGTAGATGTAATGGTCATCTGAGTTAAATTCACCCATTCCAGTCCATTTTATTTCACTGATTCCTAAAATGTCAATGTTCTCTCTTGCCATCAAGAGAGAACATTCCTGTTTTACCACTTCCAATTTGCCTTGATTCATGGACCTAACATTCCAGGTTCCTATGCAATATTGCTCTTTACAGCATCAGACCTTGCTTCTATCACCAGTCACATCTGCAACCGGGTATTGTTTTTGCTTTGGCTCCATCCCTTCATTCTTTCTGGAGTTATTTCTCCACTGATCTCCAGTAGCACATTGGGCACCTACTGACCTGGGGAGTTCCTCTTTCAGTATCTTATCATTTTGCCTTTTCATACTGTTTATGGGGTTCTCAAGGCAAGAATACTGAAGTGGTTTGCCATTCCCTTCTCCAATGGACCACATTCTGTTAGACCTCTCCACCATGACCCTCCCATCTTGGGTGGCCCCACAGGGCATGGCTCAGTTTCAGTGAGTTAGACAAGGCTGTGGTCCTAGTGTGATTAGACTGACTAGTTTTCTGTGATTATGGTTTCAGTGTGTCTGCCCTCTGATGCCCTCTTGCAACACCTACCGTCTTACTTGGGTTTCTCTTACCTTGGATGTGGGGTATCTCTTCATGTCTGGTCCAGCAAAGCGCAACTGCTGCTCCTTACCTTGGTTGAGGGGTATCTCCTCACTGTCACCCCTCCTGACCTTGAACATGGAATAGCTTCTCTAGGCCCTCCTGCACCCATGCAGCCACCACTCCTTGGATGTGGGGTTGCTCCTCCTGGCCACCACCCCTGACCTGAGATGTGAAGGTCAGGTTACTCTCTCCCATAACACAGGCAGGGAATCAGAGAAAAGCATTAGTTCTTGAAATGCCAGTTCTCAGCTGTTTGCTCCTGTAGTTGGGAAAGGGACCCCCTGGTGACAGCCAGGTCCTCCATGTTGCAGTGAGGGGAAGGGAGTTTGAAAACAACTGATGCCTCATGGTATCAAGGGGAGGGGTGGCCTGTTGATGTCTACAGATCTTTGTTCTGTTAAATGCTGAGAAAGAACCCAAAACGTTCAAAGAAGTCAACTGCTCACAAACTAAGAGAAAAGCAGTCAAATTCTATGATGCTGGCAACAAAGAATTCTCTAACAATCACGGTGGCAAGATTACTATAAGAGGAGGTGGTCTAATGAGGACCTTCAGTGGAGTCCAAACAACAGAAATGTCAATCTCAAGAGTTGGCAATAGATATTAGATATTTTTTTCAGTTTTTTCTCTAGGATATGTATCCTGAAAAAGGCTTTTTGGAAACACAGAAAATGAGGGGAAATAAAAATGTAAGAAAACTTTATTATTGGAGTTAGTCTTAGCTGTTTGTATATATCTGTTCTAATATACCCCAGTAGGGGTCTGCTTTTCTCCTGTGCTTCCATATACTCTTTTAGCTGTCTAGAATTTTATTTCCATGGCAGCAGCTACAGGCCAAAGCTTCCAGACTTTAAAAGTTTACCACTTAACCCTGACCTCGAAAACAGCCAGAAATTAACGCACCAATTAGAATATTTGGGCTGAGACTGGGCAGAGGAAAGAACACCTCCACTTGAGGGAACAAAAAGATAACAATCAGGATTCCCAATTTAATTATGAAGAAATGCCCTGTGGCAAATAAATTACATTCAATTTGCTTGCTGCACTGCAATGGCAAAGTCAAAAATATTGGAATGTTTTTTAATATTTCAAATAGTAATTTAGAGACAAGATGTTCTCATTATTATCTAATGAAATTTTAGTTTGTATTGACGTATACTGGAATAGAGTGATGGGTTTGAATGAGAACTTCACATTTAGATGCTACATTATTTCATACAACCTAATTTTATCATTATCATATAGTATCATTACCAAAATTATCATTACCATAGTCAAAAGAAGAAAGTGAAGTCGCTCAGTCATGTCCGACTCTTGGCAACCCCGTGGACTGTAGCCCACCAGGCTCCTCCGTCCATGGGATTCTCCAGGCAAGAATACTGGAATGGGTTGCCATTTCCTTCTCCAGGGGATCTTCCTGACCCAGGGATCGAACCCAGGTCTCCCGCATTGCAGGCAGACGCTTTAACCTCTGAGCCACCAGGGAAGCCCTAAGGCTACGGTTTTTCCGGTACTCATGTACGGATGCAAGAGTTAGAGCATAAAGTTAGACCATAAAGAAGACTGAGTGCCAAAGAATTGATGCTTTAGAACTATGGTGCTGGAGAAGACTCATGAGAGTTCATTGGACCACAAGGAGATGAAACCAGTCAATCCTAAAGGAAATCAACCCTGAATATTCATTGGAGGACTGATGCTGAAGCTGAAGCTCCAATAATTTGGCCACTTGATGCAAAGAGCCAACCCATTGGAAAAGACTGTGATGCTAGAAAGATTGAGGGCAGGAGGAGAAGGGAGCAACAGAGGATGAGATGGTTGGTGACATCACCAACTCAATGGACATGAGTTTGAGCAAAACTCCAGGAGATATGGACAGAGAAGCCTAGGGTGCCACAGTCAGTTGGGTTTCCAAGAGTTGAACACTACTTAGCAACTAAACAACAAGTGTTATTATGATTAGGACCAAAGCTCCAGAAGCAATACTTTGCCTGTATAGCATTGTGCAAATTACTTCATCACTCTTAGGGACCTCCTTGGTAAAATGAGTGTGTAAATTGCATCCACATTACCAAGTACTGTAGGCATTCAATAGCATCAGCTAGCCAACCACTCAGAACCTGCTAGCTGTTATTATACCAAGTCCTGCTGGGTTTCTCCTCACCCTGTGAATTCATGCTCAGTTCAGTTCAGTTCAGTTCAGTCACTCAGTCATGTCCGACTCTTTGCGACCCCATGAATCGCAGCGCGCCAGGCCTCCCTGTCCATCACCGACTCCCGGAGTTCACCCAGACACGTACATCGAGTCAGTGATGCCATCCAGCCATCTCATCCTTGGTCATCCCCTTCTCCTCCTGCCCCCAATCCCTCCCAGCATCAGAGTCTTTTCCAATGAGTCAACTCTTCGCATGAGGTGGCCAAAGTACTGGAGTTTCAGCTTTAGCATCATTCCTTCCAAAGAAATCCCAGGGCTGATCTTTGGTAGTTGGAGCATTCTTTGGCATTGCCTTTCTTTGGGATTGGAATGAAAACTGACCTTTTCCAGTCCTGTGGCCACTGCTGAGTTTTCCAAATTTGCTGGCAGATTGAGTGCAACACTTTCACAGCATCATCTTTCAGGATTTGAAATAGATCCACTGGAATTCCATCACCTCCACTAGCTTTGTTCGTAGTGATGCTTTCTACAGCCCACTTGACTTCACATTCCAGGATGTCTGGCTCTAGATTAGTGATCACACCATCATGATTATCTGGGTCATTAAGACCTTTTTTGTACAGTTCTTCTGTGTATTCCTGCTAGTCACTTAAAATTTAGAAGTCTCACATCAAGTCAATTCATCTCAAATTTTCCTCTCTCTTTTCCGTAGATTTCATAGAACCATCTTTAAATATTTTACAGGTTTCTTTAAATAAATGCAAGCAATTTTATAAGAATCAAAAGTTCATTATTACTCATTTTACATTTATTCAGGCCAATGATTGTAATAAATAATCAATTGTTACAAACAGAGGAAAGAAAATCTGATTTCTTAGTGTTTCTTTACCTGTGCACATGCTCTCAGTTGTGTCTGCTTCTTTGTGATCCCATGGACTAAAACCCAACAGGCTCCTCCATCCCTGGAATTTTCCAAGCAAGAATACTATAGTGGGTTGCCGTTTCCTATTCTATAGGATCTTCCTGACCCAGGGATTGAACCCATGTTCTTGCATCTCCTGCATTGGCAGGCAGGTTCTTTTACCTCTGCACCACCTGGGAAGCCCTTCTTAGTGCAGCTATAATTACCCAAATAGTCAATTTGACTAATCTGAAAAATAAGGAATACTTGTATGTTTTCACTAGGGCTTATATTTCACCATATTAATGAGGAGTAGGGGATGATGGAGCATGAGATGGCTGGATGGCATCACCGACTCAATGGAGGTGAGTCTGAGTGAACTCCGGGAGTTGATGATGGACAGGGAGGCCTGGCGTGCTGCAATTCATGGGTTGCAAAGAGTCAGACATGACTGAGCAACTGAACTGAACTGAACTGAATGTAAACTTTTATTGTATTGGTTGTATCAGAGCTTTGCCATGTTTTACTACAGTCTGATTTATATTTTAGACTTTGCTGTCCAATAGAGTAGCCATGGTGAACATGGTTTTTCAGTACTGGAAATGCAGCTAATCTGAGTTGAGAATTACCAGAAATGTAAAATACACGTATAGTGAAGACTTAGTATTTTTTAAAAAGATTGTAAAATATCTCAATATTTTATAAGGAATACACATAGAAATGATAATATTTTGGATGTAGAAGGCTAAATAAAATGTTTTGTTAAAATTAATTTTACCTGTTGGATTCTACCTTTTTTTAAAAAGTGACTTCAACATAATTTAGAATTACATATGTCGCTTGCACTATGGTTTGCATAATATCTGTACTGGATTGTACCAACTTAAAATTTCTGGGGAAAAAGTACTCAGCAATTTACACTAACTGCAATCTGAAATCAATGACAGGCAAGAGTTGCAAAATGTAGCAAATCAAAAAATAAGTTCACCCGAAGTTAATTTTGATTATAAGAGTATATGATTAAGAGTGTTTTTTCTTTGAGGTATAATTGACATACCACATTATATTATTTGCAGGTGTAAAACATTTTATTGTTGTTTAGTCGCTAAGTTGTGTCCAACTCTTTGTGACTCCATGGACTGTAGTTCACCAGGATCCCCGTCCATGGAATTTTCCAGGCAAGAATACTGAAGTGGGTTGCCATTTCCTTCTCCGGGGAATCTTTCCAATCCATGGACTGAACCTGGGTCTCCTGCACTGCAGGCAGATTCTTTCCCACTAGCACTACCTGGGAACCAGTGTAAAACATAATGGTTTGGTAGTTCTATGTATTGTGAAATGATCATAAGCTAGTTAACATCTGTCACTATACATAGTTTTACAAATTTATTTTTTATGATGAGAACTTTCAAGATTTACTCTCTTAACAATTTTCAAATATGCAATAGGTATTAGTAACTATAGTTGTCATCCTGTATGTTACATCTCCATGACTTATATATTTATAACTAGAAATCTGTACCCTTTGACCCTCTTCACCCATTTTACAAACCTTCCACTCCCCAACTCTGGCAACCACCAATCTATTCTCTATATCTATGAGTTTCATTTTTATTATTTTTATGGCCAAATAATATTCCTAAGTTTTTAAATAGGGGGAAAATTCTATAGATTAATAACAGTGTAGATATGTTTTCACCAAAGTTTTTTTAAAATTTATTTTGATTTTTAACTTACTCTGCTTATATCCTTCTCAGTACTTTCAGCACTTGTGGAAGATAGAACTAAGAAATTTGCATTTGTAACAAAAAAGCT
>SJYT01016432.1:0-16596 GCA_006410635.1 Cephalophus harveyi | reverse complement strand
CTCCCAGCTGCCACCCCTGGCCTCGGGCTTGTGGTGGCTCCCCGGGGTCACCGCCCCTGGCCTCAAGCTCGAGGTGGCTTCTCCCGACTGCCCCTGACCTCGGATGAGGGGTGTCTGCCCCCAGCCGCCACTGGCCTCGGATGCAGGGTGGCTCCACCCAGCTGCCACCCTGAACTCAGACGCCCGTGACCTCGGACGCGGGGTGTCGCCTCCTGGCCGCCCCTGACCTCGGATGCGGGGTAGCTCCACCCAGGTGCTGCCCTGACCTCGGACGCCGGGTGTCTCCTCTCGGGCCGCCACTGACCTCAGCACAGGGTAGCTCCTCTCGGCCGTTCCTGCGCTGTCGCAGCCTGGCACTCTAGGCTGCTGTCCCCGACCTCGGACGTGGGGCAGCTCCTCCCGGCCACGCGTAGTGCGCCGGCCCGGCTCTCGCAGCGGACCGTGCGTAGTGCACCGGCCCGGCTCTCGCAGCAGACCGCGCGTAGTGCCCCGGCCTGGCTCTCGCAGCGGACCCAATATAAATATCAAAATTAATGGTTCAAGATTTTCTGGTCTCCTCGACACTGGATCTGATATTACTATTATTTCCAAACACTTATGACCCCAAATCTGGCCTATACAAAAAATCTTTTGCCAAATTGCAGGAATATCTCAAACCAAAGTACAAGAAATTTATCAAAATATTCAAATCTATCCATATGAAGGACCAAAAGGCCAGCCTGCAACATTAAGATCTTATGTGATAGATGCACCCCTTAATCCAATAGGAAAGGACTTACTTATGCAATGGCGAACTCAGATATACATTCCACATTTTTCCTAGGGGCCACTGCTCATTTAACAACAAAGCAATGATTAAAATAACTTGGAAGAATGATGAGCCTATTTGCACAGAACAATGGACCCTCATGAACGAAAAATTACAGGCTACTAAAGAACTTATAGACACACAATTAGAATCAAAATACATTGAGGAATCTTACTCTCTTTGGAACTCTATTTTTGTTATAAAAAAGAAATCTAACAAATAACATCTCTTAACAGACCTTAGAAAACTGAATGCATGTATGAAACCCTACTACTGTTCCTCAAAATTGGCACATTATTATTACTGATTTACAAGATTGCTTTTTAAATATACCTGTACATATTTTAGACCGAGAGAGATTCACTTTCTCTCTCCCTTTTCCTAACCACATCGGGCCCCATAAAAGATTTCAATAGACTGTGTTACCTCAAGGTATACTTAACAGTCCTATTTGTCAAAATTTTGTAGCCAAGGCTTTACATCCAATGTGACAGCAAGTCCTCATGCATATATCATTAATAATATACTGTAACTACAAAAAGGAGAAGTGATATTTTTGACACTGAATGGCCATGATATTCATTCTTTAGACTCCAGAAAAAACTAACTAAAATAAAATCTTTTTTGAAATTGCAAAACCGGTTCTTCTTACATGTGCAGTTAGGAAAAGGTTAACTTGTTAAAATACTTTTTTGGAGCTCCAATTCTGCCTGAGAAACAAAAACCAGGCCTGGACATGGAACAACAGACTGGTTCCAAATAGGAAAAGGAGTACGTCAAGGCTGTATATTGTCACCCTGCTTATTTAACTTATATGCAGAGTACATCATGAGAAACACTGGACTGGAAGAAGCACAAGCTGGAATCAAGATTGCCGGGAGAAATATCAATAACCTCAGATATGCAGATGATACCACTCTTATGGCAGAAAGTGAAGAGGAACTCAAAAGCCTCTTGATGAAAGTGAAAGAGAGTTTTCAAGTTGGCTTAAAGCTCAACATTCAGAAAACGAAGATCATGGCATCCGGTCCCATCACTTCATGGGAAATAGATGGGGAAACAGTGGAAACAGTGTCAGACTTTATTTTTGGGGGGTCCAAAATCACTGCAGATGGTGGCTGCAGCCATGAAATTAGAAGACGCTTACTCCTTGGAAGAAAAGTTATGTCCAACCTAGATAGCATTTTCAAAAGCAGAGACATTACTTTGCAGACTAAGGTCCGTCTAGTCAAGGCTATGGTTTTTCCTGTGGTCATGTATGGATGTGAGAGTTGGACTGTGAAGAAGGCTGAGCGCCAAAGAATTGATGCTTTTGAACTGTGGTGTTGGAGAAGACTCTTGAGAGTCCCTTGGACTGCAAGGAGATCCAACCAGTTCATTCTAAAGGAGATCGGCCCTGGGATTTCTTTGGAAGGAATGATGCTAAAGCTGAAACTCCAGTACTTTGGCCACCTCACGCGAAGAGTTGACTCATTGGAAAAGACTCTGACGCTGGGAGGGATTGGGGGCAGGAGGAGTAGGGGATGACAGAGGTTGAGAAGGCTGGATGGCATCACGGACTCGGTGGATGCGAATCTGAGTGAACTCTGGGAGTTGGTGATGGACAGGAAGGCCTGGCATGCTTCCTACTTCTTGGGTGGCTTGACGCTGGAATGGCACCCACCTCGTCCTCGAATAGTCCTCGATAACCAGGTTGGGCCTGAACAATGGGACACCTCAAAACTTGCTGCGAGCACCGAGCAACTAAGAACTTAGGACCTGGACTGGACATTTCACAGGGACTAATCGTAGTCACAGAAACTATTTCTTTCATCATACTCAATCGTATTTCATACAAGCTTGTGTTCCCCTTCCTTTTGTTCTAGCTATAGGAAGTTTACAATTCAGTAAGACTTTACGTTCTGTAACTTGTATAAATTGCAAATTATATACTTAACTCTTCTGTTTCCTTAAGAAATGAATCCTTTTTGATTCTTCGATCTCAATGTAGTCTGTGGTTACCAATAAATCTCCAGTAGCCCTGGGAAGAAGGCCCCATGGCTGGACTTGCTTCCCGGTTACTTACTAAACTGCTCCAGTGATCTAGACGATTCATTGGATGGCTGATTCTTGGCATTTAGGGATTAATAGCTATTTGCACCACTGCTGCCATCACTGGCATTGCTTTACAAACCTCAATTCAAACACATAATTTTATCCAAAATTGGACTAAAGATGCTCATACTATGTGGGCCACTCAGGCTCAGATAGATGAGCATATTCAAGATGAAATACAGGAACTAAAATCAGGCATCAAGTGGGTTGGAGATCAAATAATAGATGTACAAAAACAGGTGATGCTAAAATGTGATTGGAATTCTACTCAATTTTGTGTTACACCTGTTCAATAATAGTACCTCCAATTGGGGACAAATCAAATTTCATTTACAAAACATACATGATAATGCCTCTCTGAATGTACAATTATTACAAAAAGAAATCTTTGAAATCTTTTCTAAAAATCTGCCCTCTTCCAGTAATTTGGAAACTTTAGCTGAACAACCAGCTGATCAGTTATCTGGGTTCAAAGCATTGGTTTCAAAGCATTACTCACAGCACTGGGTATAGAAGTGTAATTTTGGTGATTGTCTTGACAATTATATTTGTCGTTCACCGTTGCCTTCATGCAAAATTGTTCGAACTAAACAAACTCAAGTGGTCAGAATCCTTTTTACAAATATAAATAAGTGGGAATTGTCAGGGAATCTTTAACAGGAGGATTCCAACGTGCTGTTCCTCATAAATCCTCTGTTCCTTATCAGTTTCTGTTGTCAGAAACCAGTGGAACAGCATGCTGCTCCCTGACCTTGTGACCATTATTAATCCCTTGTTCCCTTGGTAATGGCTTCTGTACGTTTGGTTTTCTGATTTCCATCGAAAGAAATTTCCTGTACAACAGCCTATATACACTCACAGAAAGATCATTAAAGCACCTTTGCTCCATCAGAGCTTGGGTGCCCGTGTCTTTCTTTCTCTCTCTCTCTCACTTTCTCATCATCGACTCCGGACCGCCAGATTCCAGTCCATTAAAGGACCCCAACAGATTCCAACGCAATAGACTCTTTAATCCTATAACTATTGTTAACACAGCTTTATTTGCTTAAAATTTTTAAACTTGTCACAAGGGGATACTTTGACAAAGCAGAAAAACATTTTGAGGCATTGAAAGATACCTCCCTTCCTCTGCCCATTTGTTATCAAGATGGGTTGACTAAACAATGGAAATATGAAAAATTAATATTACAGGGAAAGGGGTATGCTTGCATTTCTGCAGATGGACCCAACGAAATCAGTTGGCTCCCTCTTCGGAAGATCCGCCCCAGAGGAGCCACTGGCATTCAAGATAGAGAAGAAACGGCAAAATCCCCAGGAGGGGTTGTTTCCATTACAAGCCATGGCGACTTGAAAATTTCCAACAAACACTGCACTCGAGGTCATCGACCTTATGATCTCCCCACTTGGGGACAGATTAAAATCCTTATTAATCAAGCTGAAAATCTGGTTTCTCAACAGGGAATGCCTCAGAATCCTAAAAATATTTTTGTCGCTATGCTTGCTTTTGCTTCCCCCGCTCAGGCTGACTTGATTAATCACACTTATGGGGCTTATATACCTAACACCCCTTTATTGCAGGTTGTAGAATGGACCAATATAGGACCGGTTGAATCCACTAATGACTCAGTACCTATGTCTCCTCCTTGGCGCTTGGAGGGGCCGTCTCATCCTGAGGATGAAGGAAGATTAATTAACATTCCTGGACATGGAACAACAGACTGGTTCCAAATAGGAAAAGGAGTACGTCAAGGCTGTATATTGTCACCCTGCTTATTTAACTTCTATGCAGAGTACATCATGAGAAACGCTGGACTGGATGAAACACAAGCTGGAATCAAGATTGCCGGGAGAAATATCAATAACCTCTGATATTCAGATGACACCACACTTATGGCAGAAAGTGAAGAGGAGCTAAAAAGCCTCTTGATGAAAGTGAAAGAGGAGAGCGAAAAAGTTGGCTTAAAGCTCAACATTCAGAAAATGAAGATCATGGCATCCGGTCCCATCACTTCATGGGAAATAGACAGGGAAACAGTGGAAACAGTGTCAGACTTTATTTTGGGGGGCTCCAAAATCACTGCTGATGGTGACTGCAGCCATGAAATTAGAAGACGCTTACTCCTTGGAAGAAAAGTTATGTCCAACCTAGATAGCATTTTCAAAAGCAGAGACATTACTTTGCCGACTAAGGTCCATGTAGTCAAGGCTATGGTTTTTCCTGTGGTCATATATGGATGTGAGTTGGACTGTGAAGAAGGCTGAGCGCCAAAGAATTGATGCTTTTGAACTGTGGTGTTGGAGAAGACTCTTGAGAGTCCCTTGGACTGCAAGGAGATCNTAGCATTTTCAAAAGCAGAGACATTACTTTGCCGACTAAGGTCCATGTAGTCAAGGCTATGGTTTTTCCTGTGGTCATATATGGATGTGAGTTGGACTGTGAAGAAGGCTGAGCGCCAAAGAATTGATGCTTTTGAACTGTGGTGTTGGAGAAGACTCTTGAGAGTCCCTTGGACTGCAAGGAGATCTAACCAGTCCATTCTGAAGTAGATCAGCCCTGGGATTTCTTTGGAAGGAATGATGCTAAAGCTGAAACTCCAGTACTTTGGCCACCTCACGTGAAGAGTTGACTCATTGGAAAAGACTCTGACGCTGGGAGGGATTGGGGGCAGGAGGAGAAGGGGACGACAGAGAATGAGATGGCTGGATGGCATCATGGACTCGATGGATGTGAGTCTGAGTGAACTCCAAGATGGTAATGAACAGGGAGGCCTGGCGTGCTGCGATTCATGGGGTCACAAAGAGTCGGACATGACTGAGCGACTGAACTGAACTGAACTGAGGCTATAAAATCCTTCCTTTATGCATGGGCCCAGCAGAATTATGTATTAATATTAGTCGACAAACGTGGGCTTTCATCCTACCTCCAAGAAAGAATTTCCACACGTTGTCTAGACTGTTTACTGCCCTGTCCTTTTATGAGAACCACGTCAATACTACCAAAACTCTAGGACAAGGACAAAAGTTGGAATGTAAGGGGTTTACTTAAAAGGATTTTAAATATACTCCTGTTTATTGAGATAGATGTCAAGCTAAATCATGGAAATTCATGTTTGTGGCCAATTACAGCATTGTTGATTAGGGACCCTATGGTATGTGGTTATCGAACTGCTCAGATGATATTAACAGTATTATGTGTGATTATGTTACTCAAGTAACATGGAAGATTACCAGGAGTTCAGTGGAACACTTCCATGACAAAGGACTCCTTGGCTGGCTTCATGGGGGAATGGCAGCTCCCCGCCCTCAAATTGTCCTCAATAAACAAATTGGTACTAAAAACTTGGAACCTGGATTGGATATTTCACAGGGACCAGTCATAGTCATAGTAACTATTCCTTCCATTATAATCATTCATATATTATACAAGCTTGCATTCCCCTTCCTTTTGTTATCGCCGGAAACTTACAATTTAATAAGACTTTACATTCTGTGACTTGTATAGATTGCAAATTGTATACTTCTCTTAATTCGTCTATTTCTCTAAAAACACCAATCACTTTTGATTCTTCGATCTCGACGTAGTCTGTGGTTGCCAGATCTCCAACGACCCTGGAAAGAGGATCCCCTGGGAAGACTTATCTCCCAGTTACTCAGTAAATTACTCTGATGATCTAAGCAATTAATTAGATGCTTGATTCTTGGCATTTTGGGGTTAATAGCCATTTGCACCACTGCTGCCGTCACAGACACTGCTTTACAAACTTCAATTCAAACACAAAATTTTATTCAAAATTGGACTAAAGATGCTCATACTATATGTGTCACTCAGGTTCAGAAAGATGAAAAAGTTCAAGATAAAATTCAGGAATTAAAAAACAGCCATCCAATAGGTTGGAGATCAATAAATAGATTTACAAAAACAAGTATTATTAAATTGTGATTGGAATTCTACTCAACTTCGTATCACTCCTCTTCGGTTCAACCATAGTGCTTACAATTGGGAAAAAATCAAATTTCATTTGCAAGATATGCACAATAATGCTTCCTTAAATGTACAATTGTTGCAAAAGGAAATCCTTGAAACCTTCTCTAAGACTCTACCCTCTTCCAACAATTTGGAAACCTTAGCTGAACAGCTAGTTGATCAATTATCTGGGCTAGACCCTCAAAGATGGTTTCAAGGCATTACACATAGTATTGCATCTGGAACTATAACGCTGATAATTATCCTGGTGATTATAATTGTTACATATCGATGCCTTTCAACTAAAATTGTTCAAACTAAACAAACTCACTTGCTCAGGGCTCTTTTCACAAAAGTATCTATAGTCATCCCCAATTATGAAAAAGTTAAAAAGGGGGAACTGTCAGGGGACATTCAACTTTAAAGGATCCAACATGCTATTTTCTTCTTTTGTGTGCCGATTCTTAAGGACTCTATTCTTTATCAGTTCCTGGAAAACAGGAACGAGCAGAGCTACACGCAGTTCTCAGGACTGAGGTCATGAGAAAGAGCATCTGCTCGGATTCCCATCAGTGACCTTTTTCTTGAAGGTAATCTGTTCAGTTATGGCCCTCTTCCTCAGGATATGGAATGCTTTCTGGCCTTTTCAAGATTGCTATTTGCTTCGCTTTGCTTTTCCTCAATGTTTTTACTGCTTAAAGCTGCCTTGTATAAAGATATATAAACATGCGTTTTTGCAAATAAAGCACCCTTGTTTCACTCGAGACTTGGGTCCCCTGCTTCCTTCTTCTCATCGACTCCAGTCCCCAGGTCCCGGTCTACAAAGACTGTGACAGCTCTGTCTTCAATTTCCACAAATAAGAGTAACTCTTCTTTAATCATACATACAACAGTTATTTCTGTCCAATGGAGAACATGACCCTATTCCTATGCATTGTTCTTAGCACACCATCTGTCCCTGGTAACTCTCCCTCTCCTCCTACGCAAAGCCCAGGCCTTTTAACATCTTCGCTACGCTGTTCAAGGTCAGTTGATAGAACATTGTTTTATAACAGGCTGGACTATGTATGGAAGGGCTTCCTGATCCTACTGACCACGATGAGTCATGTCCTAAATTTACATTATTTTCTCCCCTCCCTGTTGCTAATTCACACACACTATTGAATTTTGTAATTCAGGCAGTGTGCTTTTCCAGGAAACATGGAAGTGAATGAATTGTATCTAAAGAAGTCGGTCCCTTCTCTCATTGATTCCTTCCCAGAGACCATCGTGAAACGCATGTAGCAAATACATTTGATCAATGAATTACCAAAGCCAAGCTCTTAGAGCTCACCACACAACAGGCCAATAAACTGAGAGACTACTTGTTGGGCAAGAAATAGTGACTTTATTCAGAAAGCCAGGAGACCAAAAAGATGGCAGACTACTGTCCCAAAGAATCATCTTTGCTAAGGTAGAATTTGGCTTTCTTTTACACGAAAAGATCTCTATAGCTTCTCTTCAAATATGGACTTACTGCAGGTGCTGAGTACCTGAACTAAAGTCATCAGAGAATACATATACTGAAAAAGGTAAAGGATTTGCCACAACCACTGAGTCTGGGAAGAACGGCTCCACTACGTTCCTATCTTGTGATTTTTGCGTTAAGATCCTTGCCACACACATTACATTGCTGTGTGTTTTCTCCAGGATAAATAGTCTGATACTACTGGTGAGATGTGAGGATAGGGTTATTTATTCTTTTAACATTTGTGAAATTGGTGAGGAATTTTTCTAGAATGAATTCATGTTCTAAAGACCTAATAAATGCATATATATCTGGCTTCTACCCAGTATGAATTTTCTCATGAAGCCTAAGATGTTGCTACACTCATGATATTTGTATGGTTTCTCAGTAGGATGAATTCTCTGAGCAACAGTAGGGTGTGAATTTTGAACTTTGAATTTTGAAGACTTCTACCATATACCACATTCACATGAGTTTCTCTCATGTATGGATTTTCTGATGTTTAGTGAGTGCTGAGACCTGAGTTAAGGATTTTCCACACTCAAAACATATGAAAGGTTTCTCTGTATGTACTCTCCAATGTTTTTTAAGGAGTGAATTTTGACTGAAGCACTTGCCACACTCATTACATCTGAAAGGGCTCTCTCCAGTATGAATTCTCCAGTGAAGTTGAAGATGTGATTTTTGACCGAAGACTTTTCCACACTCATCACATTTGTAAGGTTTCTCACCAGTATGAACTGTCTGATGACTTAAAAGGGTTGACTTTACACAAAAGGCCTCGCCATACTCATCACATTTCTAACGTTTCTCTCCAGTATGAATTGCCTGATGCTTTAAAAGGATTGACTTTAGACGAAAGGCACGGCCACACTCATCACATTTGTAAGGTTTCTCACCTGCATGAATTGTCTGATGACTTAAAAGGGTTGACTTTAGACAAAAGGCCTTGCCACACACATCACATTTGTAAGGTTTCTCTCCAGTATGAATTGTCTGATGCCTTAAAAGGGTTGACTTTAGACGAAAGGCCTTGCCACACTCATCACATACGTAAGGTTTCTCACCTGTATGAATTGTCTGATGACTTAAAAGGGTTGACTTTAGACGAAAGGCCTTGCCACACTCATCACATATGTGACGTTTCTCTCCAGTATGAACTGTCTGATGACTTAAAAGGGTTGAATTTTGGCCAAAGAGTTTGTCACATATATTACATTTAAATAATTTCTTTCCTGTATGAATTTTCTTATGTTTCCTGAGGTGTGAGCTCTGAGCAAAGGCCTTGCCACACTCATCACATTTGTAAGGTTTCTCTCCAGTATGAACTGTCTGATGACTTAAAAGGGTTGACTTGACACAAAAGGCCTTGCCACACTCATCACATTTGTAAGGTTTCTCACCAGTATGAACTGTCTGATGCCTTAAAAGGGTTGACTTCTCACTTAAGGCCTTGCCACACTCATCACATTTGTAACGTTTCTCTCCAGTATGAACTCTGTGATGACGAGCAAAGTTTGAATTTTGGCTGAAGACTTTGTCACATGTATCACATTTAAATAATTTCTTTCCTGTATGAATTTTCTTATGTCTCTTGAGGCCTGAGCTGTGAGTAAAGGCCTTGCCACACTCATCACATTTGTAAGGTTTTACCCTCTGTGCTTTGAGTTCTTGTGTTATTCCTGAAGGATTCATAAAATCATTCCCATATATATTAGAAACACTGGTTTGGACACAAGGAGGAGTTCTTTGAACTGTTGAAAATGAGAAACTGTTGTTGACAGAACTCTTAACTTCATTATATTCAGAAATTATTCCGCCAGTTTGAAATATCTGCAGTTTATCCTGAAAGTTAAATCCAAACCTCTTTCCAAAGGGCTTGATGCCTGCATCCTTTCTATCATGTGAATCTCTTCCATCGGGCACATGTCCAGTAAGGCTTACAGGTGTCCTTTTGTAATTTCTTTTGTTATCTCTCCCCTGACACTCAAAGTCACACATATTTTCCTGAGTTTCCCAAAGATGAAAATGTTTGATTTCACAGCTTTCAGGTCTGCCCAGCATCAATGTTTGAAATGTTTCTCCTTTATCACTGTTCANTCCATCGGGCACATGTCCAGTAAGGCTTACAGGTGTCCTTTTGTAATTTCTTTTGTTATCTCTCCCCTGACACTCAAAGTCACACATATTTTCCTGAGTTTCCCAAAGATGAAAATGTTTGATTTCACAGCTTTCAGGTCTGCCCAGCATCAATGTTTGAAATGTTTCTCCTTTATCACTGTTCACTTTGGGTTGTAAATGCTTGATCACATGTGTAGGAGAGATATCTACAAGATAAAAAGAATCATCAGTATCCTGCTCACAATAATTCAAAAATAAATGTTTCATGTTGAATGTATATTACACCAAAAGTAATACTTACACCAAGTTATGAAACACCGCAATGATGACCTTAAGTGTTTAGAAACACTAAAGGAATAGAAGTCTTAAGAAAGCATGACATAAATTCACCGTTACGGTAGCCATATGCCAAAAACACTCATATTGGACAATCTTACGCCAACTCTCAAAAACAGAGTGTTTTTCTACCAGGACCCATAGGAACATATTAATCAACAGCTGTCTCAAGTTGAAAAGAAAAATATTACACTATCATTGTATTCTGCAAACTTAATGTACATAAATAAATTCTAAACAATATATTACATATTGTAACAGTAAATAATCCAAAACCAAGCTTACCCAATTAATAATTAACTATTCATAATTGGCTGTTTACAATTGAAAACAAGAAAATAAGAAAATGAAAAAGATGACTAAAACAACTTTTTGGAAACAACATAGTTTTCTAAATCTGCTATAGAACTACATACCCAAAAATTGGGCTGCCGTCTGTGGGGTCGCACAGAGTTGGACACAGTTGAAGCAACTTGGCATGCATGCGTTGGAGAAGGAAATGGCAACTCACGCCAGTGTTTTTGCCTGGAGAATCCCAGGGACAGAGGAGCCTGGTGGGCTGCCGTCTGTGGGGTCGCCCAGAGTCAGACATGACTGACAGGACTTAGCAGCAGCAGCAGCCGCATACCTGAAAAGAATCGTTAAAACAAAAACAAAAACACCTTTTGCAGAGATGTTCCAAAGATGTTTCATAAGAGTGTAAAAACTACTAAATGGGGGAAGCAGTCTATGAAACAAGACATGTTGACAAAACTGAATACCCACCAGCAAAAGAGTTTACTTGGAACATTATCTTACACTACAGACAAAAACAAACTCAAAATGGTTCAAAGACCTAAACCTAAGTCCCAAATGTATAAAACTCCTAGAAGTAAACGTGCAGGAAATATTTCTGTAAATTGGACTCACAAATGACTTACCAGATAGATATAACACCAAAAGAACAGGCCACAAAAAAAAACCCAGATATTAATAAACTGAACTATATCAAAATTATAAACTACTCTGCATCAAAGTGCAGTGAGTTTGAAAACACCATCAACAGTAAAAGAGAAAATATGTGGAAACCATACATCTGATAGTAAGTGAGTACAAAGAATATATAAAAAATTTTAAGAGGGACTGATCACCAGTTCCACCATAGGGACCATTCCCCAGTCAACCATCCAACGCATTGCAAATACAAAACAGAAACACTAAGAGTAACACAGAAATTTGAACTCAATGATAAAATAAAAAAATACCTACAATGCACAGAATAACAGTGCAGCCAACAGCCTCATAGATGAGAATGTGAACTTGGACAAAGTTGTCCTGGGATAAATTCCCATACCATTTACAGAGGCTAAAATATATGGTCCTTGATACACATCAACAACACTGTCATGGTGCCCTTGACAGAGTCTCCAAAGCCAGAAAATAACCTGGAAAGATGTATCAGGCTCTCGTGATACTTTCTCTCTCATCATCCTAGAACATACTGACCACGCGACTGGATAGCTTCAAGTGGTGACTTTGTACAGAGCAAGAAAATAACATTAGGAATAGTGTCTCCATCACAGTTTTCTGTTACCTACGAAATCCACTCCACAGAGACTCACCAGAGGCTGCCAATTAAACATAGGTGAATTATCACAGCAAGGAAACCAGATAAAATTTCAGACCCTCAGGAATATATTTCAAGGAAATTGAAGAGGTAAAATAATACAAAGTAAGGAGAATGGAACATCAGGAACAGCTGACATTCCCAGACTGGGTAGAGCAGCACAAGAGTAAAACTAATATAACATGAAGGTAAGACATTACAGCATCTTGAGATGGGACCATGCGCTCGACCTACAGATGGCAAGCTAAGAGCCCGTGAGATTCACATATGCTCCTCTCGTAGGATCCAGGATCAAAAAGACGATCTCTCTACCCACTCTTACATTTTCCTAAGTAACAACCACAGACGATCCAATCCACCAACTTGTCCCACTCCTAAATAGAAAAAAACGGCCCATTTGAGATGCTCATTTTTTTTTTATATGTTGTATTTTTGGCTACTTTTACATCATTCCCCACTGTCCAGAGCTTTTTCTCAGGCTCCAATGTGGAGATAATATTCAGATCAGAAACAGAAATTCTGGGAATCCCCTGGTGATCCAGTGATTAAGACCTGTCTCTTATACACATCTCTCCCTGTTCATCACCATCTCCCAGAGTTCACTCAGACTCACATCCATCGAGTCAGTGATGCCATCCAGCCATCTCATCCTCGGTCGTCCCCTTCTCCTCCTGCCCCCAATCCCTCCCAGCATCAGAGTCTTTTCCAGTGAGTCAACTCTTTGCATGAGGTGGCCAAAGTACTGGAGAATACACGCTAAAAGACCATCATCTGTAGATGACACGTAAATTAAGACGTAAAATATTCACCAGTTTTGTAACAGCCAATAAACAAAGCAACCCCCACCTATGTTGTCGTTGTTCAGGGCTCAGTCGTATTTGCCTCTTTGTGACACTGTGGACCGTAGCGACCAGACTCATCTATCCATGGGATTTCCCAGGCCAGGATAGTGGAGTGGGTTGCCATTTCCTTCTCCATGGGATCTTCCTGACTCAGGAACCAAACCTGCATCTTCTGCATTAGCAGGTGAATTCTTTACCACTGAGCCACCAAGGAAGGCTAATCTCTAGCCATGCACTATTCTTAATTAACTAGCTTAATGGCACCAAAATATAATAAATTAAAAGTGAGTGCTTTGTGTATTTATTGACTAGGGTCAGACACAATATTGCTGAAAAATGTTGTAAGTGAAACGCATACAAGATATAATGTAGTTGAGGTTTGACAAAAAACAAAATTCGGTAAAGCCATTATCCTTCAATTAAAAAATAAGTAAAATTTTAAGAGGATATAATGTAGAGCTAGAACAAATAATTTCACAATTTGTATGGAAATACAAAAAATCTCGAATAGCCAAAGCAATTGAGAAAGAATGGAACTGGAGGAATCAACCTGCCTGACTTCAGGCTCTACTACAAAGCCACAGTCATCAAGACAGTATGGTACTGGCACAAAGACAGAAATATAGATCAATGGAACAAAATAGAAAGCTCAGAGATAAATCCACGCACCTATGGACACCTTATTTTTGACAGAGGAGGCAAGAATATATACTGGATTAAAGACAATCTCTTTAACAAGTGGTGCTGGGAAAATTGGTCACCACTTCTGAAAGAAAGAAACTAGATCGCTTTCTAACACCATACACAAAAATAAACTCAAAATGGATTAAAGATCTAAACAGAAGACCAGAATCTATAAAACTGCTAGAGGAGAACATAGGCAAAGCACTCTCTGACATACATCACAGCAGGATCCTCTATGACCGACCTCCCAGAATATTGGAAATAAAAGGAAAAATAAACAAATGGGACCTAATTAAACTTAAAAGCTTCTGCACAACTAAGGAAACTA
The DNA here is from genome assembly GCA_006410635.1 of Cephalophus harveyi. Taxonomy (NCBI): domain Eukaryota; kingdom Metazoa; phylum Chordata; class Mammalia; order Artiodactyla; family Bovidae; genus Cephalophus; species Cephalophus harveyi. The sequence continues at coordinate 2,306 of SJYT01016432.1, read as the reverse complement.
TAAGCAAGGTGAAAAGACAGCCTTCTGAATGGGAGAAAATAATAGCAAACGAAGCAACGGACAAACCACCAATCTCAAAAACATACAAGCAACTCCAGCAGCTTAATTCCAGAAAAATAAACGACCCAATTAAAAAATGGGCCAAATAACTAGATAGACATTTCTCCAAAGAGGACATACAGATGGCTAACAAACACATGAAAAGATGCTCAACATCACTCATTATCAGAGAAATGCAAATCAAAACCACAATGAGGTACCATTTCACACCACTCAGAATGGCTGTGATCCAAAAGTCTACAAGCAATAAATGCTGGAGAGGGTGTGGAGAAAAGGGAACCTGCTTACACTGTTGGTGGGAATGCAAACTAGTACAGCCATTATGGAGAACAGTGTGGAGATTCCTTAAAAAACTGGAAATGGAACTGCCTTATGACCGAGCAATCCCACTGCTGGGCATACACACCGAGGAAACCAGAATTGAAAGAGACATATGTACTCCAATGTTCATCGCAGCACTATTTATAATAGCCAGGACATGGAAGCAACCTAGATGTCCATCAGCACATGAATAGATAAGAGGATAAAAACGGCCCATTTGAGATGCTCATTTTTTTTTTATATGTTGTATTTTTGGCTACTTTTACATCATTCCCCACTGTCCAGAGCTTTTTCTCAGGCTCCAATGTGGAGATAATATTCAGATCAGAAACAGAAATTCTGGGAATCCCCTGGTGATCCAGTGATTAAGACTCTGCATTTCCAATGCCTGTCTCTTATACACATCTAGATGTGTATAAGAGACAGAATCAGTTCTAATGAGGTGGAGGAAACTGAAGTCTATTATACAGAGTGAAGGAAGCCAGAAAGAAAAACACCAATACAATATACTAGCACATATATATGGAATTTAGAAAGATGGTAATGATAACCCTGTATGAGAGACAGCAAAAGAGACACAAATGTATAGAAGAGGCTTCTGGACTCTGTGGGAGGGGGAAAGGGTGAGATGATTTGGGAGAATGGCATTGAAACATGTATAATATCATATATGAAACGAATCACCAATCCAGGTTTGATGCATGATACTNATATTTCTGGAAGTCCTAGCCACAACAATCAGGTAAGAAAAAGAAATAAAAGGAATTCAAGGTAAAAAAAAATAAAAAGGAAGCAAAACTGTTAGTATGATGCTACACACAGAAAATCCCAAAGATGCCACCAGATGACTACTAGACCTCATCAATGAACAGAGTAAACTTGCTGGATACAAAATATATAGAAAACTGCTGCATTTCTATACACTAATAATGATATATCAGAAAGCGAAATTAATGAAACAATCCCATTCACCATCTCAAAGAAAAGAATACAATTCTAAGGAATAAACCAACCTAAAAAGTCAAAAGAACTGTATTCATAAAACTATAAGATGCTGATGACTGATACCAAAGATGACACAAACAGATGGCACAAACATATACCATGTTCTTGGATTGAAAGAAGTAACACTGTCAAAATGACCATACTGTCCAAGGCAATCTACATGTTCAATGCAACCCTTATCAAATTAACAATGACATATTTCATAAAACAAAGAAAAACTTAATTTGTACCAAAATACAAAAGACTCTGATATCTAAAATGATCTTGAGAAAGAAGAACAGAGCTGGCGGAATCACGTTCCCTGAGTTCAGACTATACTACCAACTGACAGTCAATAAAGTGAAAGTGAAGTCGCTCAGTCGTGTTCAACTCTTTGTGAACCCATCGACTGTAGACTACCAGGTTCCTCTGTCCATGGGATTTTCCAGGCAAGAATACTGAAGTGGGTTGCCATTTCCTTCTCCAGCAGATCTTCCTGACCCAGGGATTGAACCTGGGTCTCCTGCAATGTAGGCAGATGGCTTTACCGTCTGAGCCACCAGGGAAGTTGTATGATGATGGCACAAATCAGAAACACAGATCAGTAGAACAGGATAGAAAACCCAGAAATAAACCAATTTACGTAGAGTCAATTATTGTATAACAAAGGAGAAAATTGAACCTGGGTCTCCTGCAATGTAGGCAGATGGCTTTACCGTCTGAGCCACCAGGGAAGTTGTATGATGATGGCACAAATCAGAAACACAGATCAGTAGAACAGGATAGAAAACCCAGAAATAAACCAATTTACGTAGAGTCAATTATTGTATAACAAAGGAGAAAAGAATATAGAATGAAGAAATCTCTTTAATAAGTGATGCTGGGATAAATGGATAGTTACATGAAAAAGAATGAAATTACAACATTCTCTAACACCACAT
>SJYT01016429.1:0-15381 GCA_006410635.1 Cephalophus harveyi | reverse complement strand
ATACCAGACCACCTTAACTATCTTGTGAGAAACCTGTATTCGGGGTCAAGAGGCAACAATTAGAGCCTTAACAACTGGCTGGTTCAAAATTGGGAAAGAAGTACAACAAGACTGTATACTGTCACCCTGTTTATTTAACTTATATGCAGAGTACATATGCCACAAAATGCCAGGCTAGATGAAACACTAGCTGGAATCAAGATTGCCAGGAGAAATATCAACAACCTCAGATATGCAGATGACACCACTCTAATGGGAGAAAGTGAAGAAGAACTAAAGAGCCTTTTGATGAAGGTGAAAGAGGGGACTGAAAAAGTTGGCTTAAAACTCAACATTCAAAAATCTCAGATCGTGGCATCTGGTCCAATCACTTCACGGCAAACAGAAGAGGAAAAATATGGAAGCAGTGACAGATTTTATTTTCTTGGGCTCCAAAATCATTGTGGATGGTGACTGCAGCCATGAAATTAAGATGCCTGCCCCTTGGAAGGAAAGCTATGACAAACTTGCTGCTGCTGCTGCTAAGTCGCTTCAGTCATGTCCGACTCTGTGCGACCCCATTGACGGCAGCCCACCAGGCTCCCCCGTCCCTGGGATTCCCCAGGCAAGAACACTGGAGTGGGTTGCCATTTCCTCCTCCAATGCATGAAAATGAAAGTGAAGTCACTCAGTCGTGTCCGACTCTTAGCGACCCCCACTGCAGCCTACCATGCTCCTCCGTCCATGGGATTTTCCAGGCAAGAGTACTGGAGTGGGGTGCCACTGCCTTCTCCGATGACAAACCTAGATAGGTATTAAAAAGCAAAGACATCACTTTGCTAACAAAAGTCTGACTAGTCAAAGCCATGGTTTTTCCAGTGGTCATGTACAAATGTGAGAATTGGATAAGGAAGACAGAGTGCTTAAGAATTGATGTTTTTCAACTGTGGTACTGGAGAAGACTCTTGAGAGTCCTTTGGAAAACAAGTAGATCAAACCAGTCAATCCTAAAGGAGATCAACCCTAACTATTCATTGGAAGGATTGATGCTAAAGCTCCAATACTTTGGTTACCTGATGTGAAGAACTCACCCATTGGAAAAGACCCTGATACTAGGAAAGACTTGAAGGCAAAAGGAGAAGAGGGCAGCAGAGGATAAGATGGTTAGATAGCATCACTGACTCAATGGATAAGAATTTGAGCAAACTCCAGGATATAATGCAGGACAGGGAAGCCTGGTGCGTTACAGTCCATGGAGTTGCAAAGAGAGAGACACGGTTTACTGACTGAACAACAAAAATAAAACCTATCTAAATTCACCAAAATAAACCATACAGAGAAAAGCTTATAGGAAGAGGTCAGAAAAAGGGTGAGGTAATCTGAAAGACTTTCCTTCCCCAAATTCATCATTTCATCTCACTAGCTAATTAGCTACAGAATCTGTAAAGATATTCACTTGGTGCTTCCAGTGTAAGAGCAGAGATCATTAAACATCTCAGCCTTCCCACAGACATGCCACTTAAAGGTCTGAAATAGAAGAGTCTAGAATGAGCAGTTATACAGAAATATGAAATAGGATTATCTTACTTGGCCTGTTATCCTTTCAACTTAAGTCAAAGTACAGCAGGAATACCTTCTACACAAGGATATGACTGGCATGTTCAGACACCATAAGAGGTAAAGAGGCTGACTCTTTTAAAAGACATACAAATCATCTTGAGCCTGCAACTGCTTCTCAGTCACACAGCTTCTGACAGCATCTTTGTCCTCACCTACTATGGTCTTCTGCCCTCCATACTTAAAACTCTCTGCTTCGCTAAGAAGTAGGTTCTCTTTCATTTATCTTCTCAGTCCCCAAGAACCCCACCTACATTTAAACCTAATCATATAAGGATTCTTAACTGGAGAATGACTGCCATAGGTCTCCCCATTTCCACAGAAGTTAGTAAGTAATCTATAACATGGAGCAAAGAACACTGCACTAGAAAAACATGTGTGTTTTATACTCCTTTCAACCATTCAAAAACTGTAACCCAAGGAATATAACTTAATCTTCCCAGGCTTCTCTTACTTCTTTAATAAAGCAACCACCTTAGTGGCCTTAAAGCAGAAGATCAGCTCATGTATTATCTCTTTCATAAAATTCAGTTCAACAAGCATTTGTTTACTGGGGAGAGAAAATGATAAATGAAAGTCAAAATCCTTAAAACTAGTGATAAGAGATTAGTGAACTATTTTCTTTAGAAAACATAACTTTATTAAGGATCTGCCTAGCATTCAAAACCTTTCAATACAGCTCCTCCACTTCAGCCAGTTTATTTCCATGTTTTTGCTTATGTTGTAACCTATTTTCTGAACCTGTTTCAGTTTTCCATCACTTGCTTGCTCCTTTAAGATTCCAAATCTGAGTTCACCTTTTCCATTAGCCTTGTCCCACACCAATCTCTTGCTCAGCTTTCCACGTATCATGTACTATATTCCTGCTCACTAGCAATTTTATAACTTGGTTTTCTCTTTGGGCTCTTTCCTAAAGTCTTGGATAGAATTCAGGTTCATCATCAAAGGAATGATTGTGGATGAATATGCCTCACACTGTTAGGATTGGGGAAGAACTTCATTTTTAAGACAGTAAACTGAGGGACTGAGAAGTTCCAAGACTGTGAACACCTGGGCTGGCACTGGTTAGAAACAACCTCACTTTGCCATCAAAGGTCCAAATAGTCAAAGCTATGGTATTTCCAGCAGTCATGTAAGGATGTGAGAGTTGGGCCATAAAGGGTTGAGCGTTGAAGAATTGATGCTTTTGAATTCTACTGGAGAAGACTCTTGAGTGTCCCTTGGACAGCAAGGAGATCAAACCAGTCAATCCTAAAGAAAATCAACCCTGAATATTCACTGGAAGGACCGATGCTGAAACTGAAGCTCCAAAACTTTGGCCACCTGAGGCAAAGAGCCAACTCACTGGGAAGACTCACTCATCAGCTTTCCCACTGATGTTGGGAAGACTGAGAGGAGGAGGAGAAGGGGGTGACAGAGAATGAAATGGTTGGATGGCATCACCGAAATCAATGGACATGAGTTTGCGCAAACTCCAGGAGACAGTGAAGGACAGGGAAGCCTGGCATGCTGCAGTCCATGGGGTCACAAAGAGTCAGGCACGACTGAGCGACTGATCAACAGCAAATGACAGAGGAAGGGATAGAGTAACCACCCCACTTCTCAACAGAGTTGGCTTAGTCGTGATTCTGGTCCCCAACAGTTACCTGTTTAGAGTCCTGTATGCACCTTCCACGTTCCCTTCTTGTACCATCACAGTCCTGGCAATGAACTTCAGATGTTTTGCCATGACCTTGGATTTAAGTCTTCAATCTGCAGGACTGAAAGTACGATGGAGAAAGGGGAAGTTAAGTATAGAGACCAGCTAAGAAAGAAACACAATAGAACACAGAACCGTGTGGCTTATTTAGGGTCTGGAAATGCAACGGGCTCAGAACAGGAGAGTGGGACACGTGCAAGACCTCATATCCTGGAAGGTACACGTGACTCGTTATCAAGATTCCCCTGTTCTCTTTGCCAATACAAATCCTGCCACAGGGAAGAAATGAGACAGTAGCAGGGTGTACCGACGGAGATTTATTTCGCCGGGCACGGAAGAACCAGGACGCGCCGCGGGCGCCCCCTCCCCCTCCTAATTACCGTAAAAGTTCCCAGGATGGTTTGGGGCGGGAATTGGGCACAGTCTCTCTATGCTTAGGAAAGGGGACAACAGCGCTGAATCTCTCCCTCCCGCCACACCTGCCTTATTTTCGCCTCCCAGAAGGAGCCCCTCAACCCTTAGCACCCAGCCAACTGGAAGCCCGCCCCAACAGGAAGCGGAAGTTGCGTCATCGCATGGGGACAACGAAGCCGAAAAGGAAGAGTCGCTACGTAGAAACCATGGCAACCTTGTGGCTGGGGTAGGAGGATTTTCGGTTCCGTCAGCCACTGCTAACCCCCGGGCAGTGTAGTAACTCTACAGCTGGCAAAGCAAAGTACTTGTTGCCTTCAGTTCAGTTCAGTTCAGTCGCTCAGTTGTCTCCGACTCTTTGCGACCCCATGAATCGCAGCACGCCAGGCCTCCCTGCTGCTGCTGCTGCTGCTAAGTCGCTTCAGTCGTGTCCGACTCTGTGCGACCCCAGAGACGGCAGCCCACCAGGCTCCCCCGTCCCTGGGATTCTCCAGGCAAGAACACTGGAGTGGGTTGCCATTTCCTTCTCCAGAGCATGAAAGTGAAAAGTGAAAGTGAAGTCGCTCCGTCGGGTCTGACTCAGCGACCCCATGGACTGCAGCCCACCAGGCTGCTCCATCTATGGGATTTTCCAGGCAAGAGTACTGGAGTGGGGTGCCATTCCCCGTCCATCACCAACTCCCGGAGTTCACTCAGACTCAACGTCCATCGAGTCAGTGATGCCATCCAGCCATCTCATCCTCTGTCGTCCCCTTCTCCTCCTGCCCCCAGTCCCTCCCAGCATCAGATTCTTCGCTTTCTCTCGGAGTCACGGTCCTTTGGCCTCTGAGGTCAGCCCGATTCTGTACCCTTTAATCCTATTAAATATTTTTTTCCCCTTCCAGTTGAAGTAGAGTTGATTTAAAATGTTGTGCCAGTCTCTGCTGTAATCCTATTAAACCTTAAATAGATATTTAATCTATTTCTTTTTCCGGACGGAAAATGAGAGAAATAGGCGAAGCTTCTTTGGCATGGTTCCTGTTTTCACAAAGGACACAGATTCTTTGAGAGCTGCTCTCAGGGTGGAAGGGGCTTCCATGGTGGCTCAGTGGTAAAGAATCCACCTGCCAATGCAGGAGACCCGAATTCGATCCCTGGGTGGGGAAGATCCTCTGGAGAAGAAAATGGCAACCCACTCCAGTATGCATCCTTTACTGGGAAATCCCATGGACAGAGGAGCCTGGCGCATTACTACCTACAGTCCATGGGGGTGGGGATTGGGGGTGGTAACAAAATAGGACACAAAGTATCGAACTGCGGATGGAAAACAGTTTTACACCCAAGAAACTAAGGGCAAGAAATGAAATAACATACTATCAGTTTCCTATATCACCGTCTCCCTAGACATTTCACTAAATAAAGTGGAATCACTAAAGAATGGCAAAACTCATCTAAAGGATTTAGAATCAAAGACTCTTCTATGCCAGCTTCTTTCCAATTTGTCTCCTAGTGAGACTTAGTAGAAATTTTTTTTTTTTACTTTTTCCTCATTGTGGAACCAGCTTTCCTTTTATTCATATGTTATGTTTACATACATCTTATTTTATGGGTATTCATATAAGTTCAGATTTACTGTAAATGGCTACTGGAAAACAGTAGGGAAAGGCTCAGAAGAAAGTACGTCAACCAGGTACTTGTGCAATACCGTTCTTTGGGTAACTCTCCTGAAACACACAGGAACATACACAGAGACAGATGCATCCACATCAGTTATGCTAATAAAGTGAAGTGAAGTGAAGTCGCTCAGTCGTGTCCAACTCTTTGCGATCCCGTGGACTGTAGCCCACCAAGCTCCTCTGTCCCTGGGATTCTCCAGGCAAGAGTACTAGAGTGGGTTGCCATTTCCATATGCTAATAGGACTCACACAAAAGCTGAAGCCTGCCTTAAAGTAAGCCAGGTTCAAAGTAACCAAAATAGAGTTAGTCTGGGACATGATTATGCTTATCAACCAACTTTTATGGAGTACCTACTTTGTGTCATTCCACTACCTCTTATTTATTTACTTATTATTATTTTTGGTTGGCTTCCAGCTCAGTTGGTAAAGAATCTACCTGAAATCCAGGAGACCTCAATTCCATTCTTGGGTTGAGAAGATCCTCTGCAGAAGGGAAAGGCTACCCACTCCAGTATTCTGGTCTGGAGAATTCCCTGAGTTGGACACGACTGAGTGACTTTAAGCTCAACATTCAGAAAACTAAGATCATGGCATCTGGCCCCAACACTTCATGGGAAATAGATGGGGAAATAGTGTCAGACTTTACTTTTGGGGGCTCCAAAATCACTGCAGATGGTGATTGCAGCCATGAAATTAAAAGACACCTTGGAAGGAAAGTTATTACCAACCTAGATAGCACATTAAAAAGGAGAGATATTACTTTGCCAACAAAGGTCTGTCTAGTCAAGGCTATGGTTTTCCCAGTGGTCATGTATGGATGTGACAGTTGGACTGTGAAGAAAGCTGAGTGTGGAAGAATTGATGCTTTTGAACTGTGGTATTGGAGAAGACTCTTGAGAGTCCCTTGGACTGCAAGGTGATCCAACCAGTCCATCCTAAAAGAGATCAGTCCTGGGTGTTCATTGGAAGGACTGATGCTGAAGCTGAAACTCCAATACTTTGGCCACCTGAGGCAAAGAGTTGACTCATTGGAAAAGACCCTGATGCTGGGAGGGATTGGGAGCAGGAGGAGAAGGGGACAACAGAGGATGAGATGGCTGGATGGCATCACTAACTCGATGGACATGAGTTTGAGTGAACTCCGGGAGTTGGTGATGGACAGGGAGGCCTGGCATGCTGTGATTCGTGGGGTCGCAAAGAGTCAGACATGACTGAGTGAACTGAACTGAACTGAGCGACTTTCACATCACATTCACAATTGCGCTATGTCTTTGTTCCTGCATGTAGGTTTTCTCTAGTTGCAGTGAGCAGGGGTTACTCTTCATTGTGGTGCTTGGGCTTCTCATTGCAGTGGCCTCCCCTGATGCAGAGCACAGGCTCTAAGAGCATGAGCTTCAGTAGTTGTGGCACAAGGGCTCATTAGTTGTAGCTTTCCGGCCCTAAAGTGTTCAGGCTTCAGTATTTGTGGCAGGCAGGCATAGCTGCTCTGCAGCATATGGAATCTTCCCTGACCAGGGATCGAACCCTTGTTCTTTGCATTGGCAGGCATGTTCTTATCCACTATACCACCTGGGAAGCTCCTCCACTGTCTCTTGAACTACCAAAACATAGTAAGTGTCCAAAAAGATAAATAGTACAACAAGGTAGTGTATGATGAATGCAAAATGAAATTATATAGCCACCAACATACTCTAGTAGAAAAACACTGGATTGGAAGTCAGGTGATCTGGATTCTATCAAAAGTCTGATACTCATCAGGCATATGACCTTGAACAAGTCACTTAAATCAGTAGTCTGCAAAGTACTGCCTACAGGTCAAATCCAGCCCCATTCTTGTTTTTGTAAGTAAACTTTATTGGGACTTCCCTGGTGGTCAACTGGTTAAGAATCTGCCTGCCAATGTAGGGAACATGGGTTCGATCCCTGCTCTGGGAAGATTCCACATGCCTTGGAGGAACTAAGGCCATGTGCCACAACTACTGAGCCTGAGCACTTAGAGCCTGTGTTCCCCAACAAGAGAAGCCACCACAGCGAGAAGGCTGTGTGCTGCAATGAAGAGCAACCCCCACTTGCCTCAACTAGAGAAAGCCTGCTCACATCAATGAAGACCCAGACAGCCAAAAATAAATTAATTAAAAATTTAAAAAAGCTTATTGGAACACAGTTCTGCTGTTTGTTTATATACTAGGTATGACTGTTTGGGCTACAATGACAGAGCTGGGTAGTTTCAGCAAGATGTATGGCCCACAAAGCCTATATCTTGCTTTGCTGATCGCTTATTTAAACTCAGTCTGTTTCCTCATCTGTAAAATTGAACTAATATGTGCCTTCAATCACACATAATTTGTCATGGGAATCAAAAGAGATAACACGGAAAAATATTTTGAAAGAAAGGAAGAGGAAAAGTAGCATTTTTGAGAATCTTATATCAGGGTATTAGATACCAAACCATGCACTAGGCAGTTTATATACCTCCTTTCATTTGGTGGAGTAAAGGGCCAAAGCATAGAGATCGTGTTTAATGGGGCGAACAATTGAGAGGACTTGAGTTAGTCACTGAAAGAAGCAGAGGACTTAGTTAGCAGAGGGTGGAAAGACTGGGCAAGGTGAGTGGCATGAACAAGAGTTTAGAGGCAAAAAGGCTTAGTTTCTGGGAGCAAGCAACAACAAAACAGCGTGGAACAGAGGGATCATGCATGGGAGCAGAGAGAGAAACAGAGACCTTGACTAAATGTTTTGGACTTTCTTCTCAAAATATCAGAGAGCCATTGAATAGGAAATGACATGGAAAGCATTGCTTCTGGAAAATTAATCTGTTTATAAGTGAGAAGGGATTAGAGGTAAGAGTAGCTATTGCTATAGTCAAGGTTTAGACCAAAGAGGTGGTGATGGAAAGGAAAGGAAGAAACATTTTAATAGCCATTCCAAATATAGAATAAAAAGGATTTGGTGACTAAATAGCACCAAATTTTAAACTTAGTTATCTAGAAAAATGATGGTACTATAGGCAGCATTAACAGAAGAAAAAGAGGCTGTAAAAAGACAGAACAGAAAGAATACTAATTTGATTGGTCAACACTAGAAAAGGCATCAGACTGGAAAACAAGACAAATTGTGTTGTCTTACACAAGCTACCTAAGTGTCCTTATCTATAAAATTACAAATGGTACCCTCTTGGGGCTTCTCTGATGGCTCAGAGGTAAAGAATCTGCCTGCCAGTGCAGCAGACACGGGTTGGTCCCTGGGTTGGGAAGAGCCTCTGGAGGAAGAAATGGGAACTCACTCCAGTATTCTTGCCTGGAGAATCCCATGGGCAGAGGAGCCTGGCAGGCTACAGTCCATAGGGTTGCAAAGATTAGGACACAACTGAATAGACTAATCATGCTCTCATGTCACCCTCTTGGCTCTAAAATGCTGAAATGTTTAATAAATTTTAAGTATTAGTAATGAGTAAATGGAACTGTCCAGCAGAAATGTATACATTCAGTATGTCATCTCATGGGAAAGACTGAGACTGGAGAGGAAACCAGAAGTCTTCTAAGTGGAGGTAATAATTAGAGCCATGAAGAAGATGAAAGCTTGAAGTGAAAGAATATAGTTAAAGAGCCAAGGATTGAGCCTAAGGGAACACCCATACTCTGGAATGGGCAGAAGTGAGGCTATTACGATATATAGAAGTTGTTGCCAGATAGGTAAGAAGAGAATTAGGAGAGTGTGCTGACATGAGATCCAAGGGAGAAGAGCTTCAGTAGGCATTACCAAGAGTGTCAAATGATACTGAGCATGGAGTACCTAGCCTTTGTAAAGCCCCTAGATCTAGCTATTGATTGGGTGGAAGCTACTTTATGATACTCAAGTTCTGTAAGATCATTAGTGATTAAGAAGGTGCAGTGGACGCTAGGCTGTAAGATTTAAGGATTAAGTGATACGAAGGAGTCAGAAAGAGTATGATTAGACTACTCTGTCAAGAATTAAAGAAAAGGGACTTCCCCTTAGCCACTGGTAGTCCAGTGTCTAAGAATCCACCTTGCAATGTGAGGGCCACAGATTCGATCCCTGGTTGGGGAACAAAGATCCCATAGGCTGTGGGGCAACTAAGCCTGCACAATGAAGATCCCAGGTGCCAGAAATAAAGCCTGGTGTAAGCTAAATAAATACATACATAAATAAAAATAATTATAGAAAAATGATGAGAAAGAGGGCAATTAGAGTCAAGAGATATTATCAAGAAGAAGGTAATTGATCATACTTGCAGGAGGAGGAAAGAATAAATAAATCAATAACAATCGGAAGTTACAAAGTAAAGAAGGGACAAGTAATTCAGCAGAAATTCCAGAAGCGAAAGGTAATCAAAAGCACAGCTGGAACAGTTTGCCTTAGAAGAGAGAGCATTGTCTGAAATAAAAGGAGACAACAATCTACTGAGAACAGAGGAGTTGAGAAACAGGTGAAAGATGTACAATTAGCTATGAGAAATATGCTACACAGCCAATATGCAATGTAAGTAAAATGACAAGGTAGCCTGATACATCACCAAGGCTGGGAGAGGACATGGTTGTGATGGAAACTGGGATAGATCAGAAAGAACAATACATGGAGAGAGCAGAGGTAAGTAAATTCTCAGACTTCACTTTTGTGGTCTGATGACACTGGGTAACATACGTTTAGCAGCTGAAGCTTTTTGAATAATGATGAGGCCCAGCATCTGAGAGGACTTACCATTCTGACAGTTCTAAGGCATCCCTTTCTCTTCAAAACTAGCAACCATGGTGGCTGTTCCGGCTTTGGTGTCCCTTCCCTGGCAGCAGTAGATTACATTACGCATTTATCCACAAGAATCAACAGCTCCCAGTGAAGCAAAGAGCTATCCCTGAGTGGTAGAACCTGCTAGTCTGGACCAGCTGGAAGGTTACAAGCATGAGAGACACAAAAGGAAAGGTACTAGTTTCTGAGCCTGAATGAAAAAACAGACCCAGCTTTGAACCCCTAACTGTCCCAAAGGTGTTTCCTAGGAATTTAGCAGCAGAGAGTCCCTTTTCCTCTCCCGCAGGACGTATATTGTCCCATCCAGACTTCTAATTTGGTGGAGCTTGGGTTCACCCACATTTCCCTCCCCTTTCTTTTCTGCAGGTCAGAGGAGAAACATTGGTATCTGAGGCAAAAGGTTTCAATTTCCCCCAGTGAGTAAACTCTTTAGGTATAAAATTTATTTAATCATAAAGGATTTATCTTTCTTCAACACAAATGCACACGTTAAATGTAAAAAAAAAAAATAGAGACATATATTTACACAAATTAGAAACTACAGTCTCAGGTCCTGGATTAGGGGTCTAGAGGATGGACAGGAGGAGCAGCTGGAGGATGGCTTCTCATCTGTTCCAGGTGTCCTGTGGTCATCTCTCTGGTCAAGGTGGGTAGACCAGAAGGGGAAGGGGCACAGCTACAGTTTGATGGCAGAGTTACAGGCAAATGGTGATAATGAGACCCCTCTACAGATAGTTTCTGATGATTACCAGGGATGACAGGAGATGCTGTCGTAGATGGAACTGGAGTGATTGGGGCTGAGTGAGTCAAGGGCTGTACTCCATGCTGGAGGAAAAGGATGACACCAATGCTGGTTCCAGTGCCTAAAGGACCATGGCTAAAGGAGATGGTACCTGGGGAACTGAGAGGGGGATTGCAAATGGGAGTAGTGTGGATCCAAGTGAGGTTCATAGCTGGCCATTCGGTGAGGTGCCAAGGCTGCTTTGGTTTTAATACTAGCTGTCCTCGCTGTGTCTGGTCCATCTTTTCCATGGAAGGTGCAGGAGAGGAAGCAGCTGGATAACTGTGGCGGCTTGGAAAATACTAGGGAGGGGGAAGAAAAGAGAAAAAATGTATGTGAGAAAGCTTTCAAATTAATTCCACCTGGCTGCTTAAATATTGGTTTTCCTTGGGAACTCTGTAATGCTAACACACCTTGCTTTATGCAATAGATAATTTCCTGCCAGGTCATGATTAAATAAAAGTTTTAGTAACCAAATTCTTGAAGGCCTACTATATATACCACACACTATATAGCACTGGCTATTCAGACATATAAGGGCTTCCCTGGTGGCTCAGTGGTAGAGAATCCGCCTGCCAATGCAGGAGATGCAGGTTTGATCCCTGGGTTGGGAAGATGCCCTGGAGAAGGAAATGGCAACCGACTCTAGTATTCTTGCCTGGCAAACCCATGGACAGAGGAGCTCGTCCGCTACAGTCCAGACATAACTTAGCAACTAAACAACAATTCAGACATATACAAAATAAAACTAACAGCCTCACAAATTTTCACTCTTTATAAACAAATTCATTTTAGAACGTCCTTCTAAAGTTTTTAATTGGAATCATGATTTTCCAATTTAAGTTCTAATTTTCTATGTTGAGTTCCTTAAGAACTGCGACCATTCCTCAAAACCCATGCTTCCAGAGGGATACAAGGATCCTTGGGTAGGAGTTAAAAAGAGAGGAAAAGTGGTTTAGGGGCAGCAGAGGAGAAAAGATTTTCATAGATAAGCTGTGGAATCTCCCTGCATGATTCATTTGGCCAGGTAAAAAGTCTTCTGTATCTATACAGAAAGCAGATAAGCTACAAGATGCGGTATGGGGTTAAAATCCATAGAGTTCTTAGAAATGACCCAAACAAAATGGAACCAAAAAACATCTAGAAATCAGACTATGAAGGAATCTAGGCATTCTCTTCCTTGAAAAGATGAAAAGACCCAAAAGAAAATGGGAGAGGGAGCCCCTTTCTGTATGTACACTTCATTTCTTTGGTTATTTCCCCACCTTTTCCTCAGATAATAAGTGCTCACCTTGGTCAGCTGGTGCCTGCTACTTCCCAATGATGACTTCTGGGCAGCTATATGAGGAAACCAAGTCTTTAACATTCCTTCCACCTGTAACAGAGTTCCTAGATAACGCTCTCTGTGAGGGAAAGTTAAAAAAAAAAAAAAAAGAAGAAGCCATTAGGTGTGAAAAAAGCCACAGAACAGGATTGGAAATACCACTTTTTTGAAGAAAAGAAAAGAAGCAAAGGGGACTTACCCCATCTGTGGCTTCTTCAAAACTCCTAAAATACGCTGGATCCTGTCCATTGCCACGCTCTGCTGGAAAGTGCTCAATCCTGGGGTTAGGAGGGAGAAGATGAGATTAAGGATTGAGATTCAAGAATTTAGTGAGCAAAAGGAAAGACAGAAGGGAGTTAAAACTGATTCACCTAAGGAAATTGTCACAGGAGAAAACAGGAATCATCTAGGCCCCAAAGACTTAAGAGAAATACACATTTAAAACACATGTGGAGAGAGACAAGAGACAGATATGAACCAAGCTCAAATGAATGCAACTAATCAGATAATCACCTCTCTCAAATCGACCCATCTTCAGCCCCTTCAGTAGGTCTGTGAGAGGGGGTATGAATCCTTGGAGCTCTTTACACTGTAGGAAGACAGGACAAATGGTATGAGAAGACCAAGAATTGCCGACACCAGTACTTATTTTTCCATCCGACCTGGGAGCCAATACTCTCCTTGTGGGGTCCTTATCAACCAAATGAATACTAAGCCACTCTGGTCCTCTCTCCTTTTCCCAGCTTTCTCTTACCTTCTGAGCAAAGAGCAGGTCTCCTTCTGTGGTACAACCCTGGATGTTTATACAGGTCTCCAATTCACCATCTCTTGATCTTTTGACCCCAGATCCTGACATAGGAGAAGCCAAGCCCCGCTGTTCCGAGTGAGATGCTATATGTTGGTTACTGGAAACCTTGGGTCGTTGCCTGCAGCGGATAGGACCAGGGCTGGGCCGAGAACCTTCCTTCTGCCCAACAGTGTCTGGCTTGGGGCCATGAGCCCACTTGTCCTCCCCCTCGCTATCGGAGGGGGAGCCAAAGTCACTGTTCACTGGGGAGGTGGAAAAAGAGGACGAAAGAGAGCAGGAAGAATAGGAAGAAACGCTAGATGGAGAATCCATAGGTTCAGAAGCAGGGTCTGGAGAGCAGCTCCCGGAGTACCCAAAGATCGGGACCTGCAACCGAAGAGCAAAGCGAGGGAGTCTGAAACCAGAATCTGAGGATTGGGAAATGGACTGAGAGATTAGGGTGTACTGTATACGACAATAACATCTCTTCTCTCCCTTCCCAATATTAATCCTGTCTCGGGCACAATAGAAAAAGTCATCTTCCCCACCCCCCCACCTCCACTAAGAATCTGGATTGCCTTTGTGCCCTCTGCGGAGCAGCTCTTAGCCTGTTCTTTCTTCCCTCAACTCAGAGTAAATGACATGATATGACCCCTTTCTCCGGTTCGCCTTTCTGGTCTCATCCTGACCCCATAGCGAGCCTCTCTACCTGAGCTCACTCCACCAGCAAGCCGGAAATCTGCTGCACTTGAACCCACCTAGGGACCCTGTAGGAAACTCCCGCCTCTTCCCAACCTTTCTGATCGCCATCCCTGCGCCGGACCACTTCCAGTCGCACCTGCCACGTGATGTGAATCCTTGCAATACCAATATCTGCAACGAGTCCCTAAGCCCACTCCCACCGGGTCTGATCCTCCCTCGCGGATCGCTCCCTGGCGTCAGAGTCTCCTCACCTGTGTCAGTCGGTTCAGTTCAGGCTGTCTGCAGCTCCTACTCAGACTCGCGCGTCTCGGCTACCCACCTCCGGCTCCCTCCCACTGGGTCCCGCCCCTTCCCCCTCCGGGACACGTGCAGCTCCGCACGTGCCTTCCCCCTGCTTACACAGACCTCGCACCCTCATTGGTTGTGTAGCCGGTGACACGTGACTCTCGTTGTTGAAGTTCACATCCCATTTGCTACAGCGTACAGGGGTTCGGCCAATAAAGTGGCTGTCAGGGGACGATTGGTTGGATGGTAAGTATTCTGTGCTCCGCCCCTACATGCGGCTAGCAAGGAGGACCCGGTGATGAGAAAAGGAGGAGGATGGAAAAAGAGTGGAAAAGAAGGGAGGGGAGAAAAAGGGCGGAGCCCGTGGCCTTAAATTGGATGGTGGTGTGCTGAAGCCGCGCGGCTGGAGTGTGCAGACTAGTAGTGTGATCTGAGGTGTGAGCCTTGCCGTGTGGGACTCTTGGTTCTTCCTTGGTAACCGACCCCTGTCTCCCCTCTTTCAGCGCCTCCGCTCACAAGTGCAGCACGTGGAACCCGTCAGCGACTTGCGTCTGCAACGTGTGTGAGAACATGGACGTGTGCCACTGTGTATCCTCCTCCTCCCCCCTCCGCTCTCCGTGGCCCAGCCCTCGTGACTCCCCACTCTCCCCTCCTCCTCCTTATCCTACAAGTTGGGTGCCTCCTGCCCTGTTGGGTGAGGAGGGTGGGGACTTCTGCCGAGAACACCGCGTCCTCTCCCCGGCTCCCACTGGGGCGGCTCCTCCAGCCCTTTCCTTACATAACCCGCCACACACGTTACCAGCTCAGATGCCAGCCCGCCATCAATCTAGAGGTCAAAGCCCAGCCGGGTTGTTCCTGACTTCTACCCGGGTTCCTCAGGCCTTGTACCCTTAATTCTATTTTACTTAGCACAAGGAATGGGGAGGCGGGTAGCTCTCTGATTTCCTAGATTATGCCTTTGTTCAGCTTTAGTTTCTTCATTGGTCCTTTGGAGAAGATTTGAAGAAGGGAGGGTGGCAAAGTCCGGAGTTTACTATTCACTGCCCCTTGCAGTTTTTTTTTTTTTTTCTTTGCTGCACCACCGGGAGGCTTGCAGGATATCAGTTCCCCAACCACGGGCTGAACCCGGGCAACAGCAGTGAGAGCTCGGAGTACTAACCACTAAGCAACCAGGGAACTCCCCTTGCAGTATTGAGAGCTCTGTGAAGAGAAGGGGACGGGACGCAGGGACTGTGGGCTGATTAAAGCTATAACATTGAAGAGACCGCAAGGGGGCAGCCTAGTTCTGATTAGGGTCGCAAGGACAAAGGGCGGGGGAAATTTAAAGTTTGCATGCCCTAATTACTAACTGAAAAAGGTACATATTTAGAGGCGGGG
>SJYT01016426.1:109943-124253 GCA_006410635.1 Cephalophus harveyi | reverse complement strand
AACAGATATATATATATGTATATATACACACACACATAACTCTCTGCCTAAGAAAAGCAGAATGCACATTCTTCTCAGGTACACATAAAACATTCTCCAGCATAGACCATATATTAGACTACACAATAAGTTTTAAAATTTAGAAAGATTGAAACCATACAAAGTATACTTTCTGATTGCAATGGAATGAAACTAGAAACCAATAGCAAAAGGAAACCTAAAAATTTCACAATATGTGGAAGTTGAACAACATGCTCTTAAACAACCAAGTCAAAGAAAAAATCACAAGGGAAATTAGGAAATATCTTGAGACAAAATAAAACAATAACACAGCATACAGTACCTTATGGAGAGCCTTTCTTGGTGGTCTGTGGCTACGACTGCACTCCCAGTGCAGGGGACCCAGGTTCACTCCCTTTGCAGGGAACCTGATCCTACATGCCACAACTAAGAGATCACATGGCTCAGCTAAAAGATACTGCATGCTGCAACAGAGACTGAAGATTCTGAGTGTAGCAACTAAGACCCAGTGTGGCCAAATAAATAAACTAAAAAAAAAAAAAACTTATTGAATGCAGCAGAAGCAGTGATAACTAGTAAATTCATAGCTATAAATGCTCACATTAAAAAAGAGGGATGATCTCAAATCAATAACTTAACTTTACACCTCAAGAAACTAGAAAAAAGAAGAACAAAAAACTAAACTCAAACATAGTAGAGGGAAGGAAATAGTTAAAAAAAAAACAACTTAGTTCAGAGATAAATAAAATAGAAAATAGGAAAATGATGGAGAAATCAATAAAACCATAAATCAAGTCATTGAACAGAACAACAAAGGTGATAAAACTAGATTAAGAAGAAAAGAGAAGAATCAGATAAGAAAAACAAAAAAATCAAATAAGTAAGAGTGAGACAATTAATAGAATTTTACAGAAATAGAAAGGATTATTAGAGTACCATGGACAATTGTATGCTAAAAATTGAATAACTTAGATGAAATGGACAAACTCCTAGAAAAACAATCTATCAAGACTGAATTATGAAGAAATAAAAAATCTGGAAGAACCTATTATTAGTAAGGAGATTGAAATGGTCATCAAAAACTTCTCAACAAAGAATGTATTTTACCACAATTAAAAAAAAAAAAGTCACCAGAAACTCTCAGCAAAGAAAAGCCCTGGACCAGATAACCTCACTGGCAGAATTCTACCAAATATTTAAAGAGGAATAAACACCAATCGTTCTCAAACTCTTTTAAAAATTGAAGAGGAGGGGACACTTCTCAACTCATTCTGAAGCCAGTGTAACAGAAAAGAGCAAAATCTGACTCCAAGATAGATCTGTTTCTTTTACTCTAACCTTTACTTTTTTTTTTTTTTTGCTTCTGTTATTATAATCACTAAAAGGATCCTGTCTATAACTCTAAGTGTACACAATGGCCTTCCTGGGGAACCTGCCCTTTGCTTGAATGTTAAACTAATATGCCTTTGTTCAGCTGCACAAGAGAGATTCTGTCCTTGCCTACTTGTGAATGGCTACAGAAAAGAAGTTAACACATCTCCTCCCTGATGTTGGCCAAGCCAAGAGATATTTTGTAAGACGAATGGCCTTTTTCTTGGGCTCCAAAATCACTGCATATGGTGATTGCTGCCTTGAAATTAAAAGACATTTGCTCCTTGGAAGAAAAGCTATGACCAACCTGGACAGTGTATTAAAAAGCAGACATTATTTTACCAACAAAGATCCATATAGTCAAAGATGGTTTTTCCAGTAGTCATGTATGGATGTGAGAGCTGGACCATAAGGAAGGCTGAGCACCAAAGAATTGATGCTTTTGAACTGTGGCATTGGAGAAGACTCTTGAGAGTCCCTTGGACTGCAAGGAGATCCAACCAGTCAATCCTAAAGGAAATCAATTCCGAATATTCATTGGAAGGACTTACGCTGAAGTTGAAGCTCCAATACTTTGGCCACCTGATGCAAACAGCCAATTCATTGGAAAAGCCCCTGATGCTGGGAAAGATTNGAGAGTCCCTTGGACTGCAAGGAGATCCAACCAGTCAATCCTAAAGGAAATCAATTCCGAATATTCATTGGAAGGACTTACACTGAAGTTGAAGCTCCAATACTTTGGCCACCTGATGCAAACAGCCAATTCATTGGAAAAGCCCCTGATGCTGGGAAAGATTGAAGGCAGGAGGAGAAGGGGATGACAGAGAATGAGGTGGCTGGATGGCATTACTGACTCAATGGGCATGAATTTGAGCAAGCTCTGGGAGGTTGTAAAGGACAGGGAAGCCTGGCATACTGCAGTCCGTGGGGTTGCAATGAGTTGGACACAACTGAGTGACTGAACAGCAACAAATGGCCTTCTTACTTTACTTCTTCACCTCTCCCTTTCTGTTCTGTAAAAGAAACTAATCCAGACCCTGAGAAGATGGTACTCTAGGACACTGAGAGTCACAGTCATGTCCAACTCTTTATGACCCCATAATTGGAGTGGGTAGAATTTCCCTTCTTCAGGGGATCTTCCAACCCAGGGATAGAACGCAGATCTTCTGAATTGCAGGCAGATTCCTTACCAGCTGAGCCACAAGAGAAGCCCAAGAATGTTGGAGTGGGTGGCCTATCCCTTCTCCAGGGGATTTTCCTGACCCAGGAATTGAACTGGGATCTCCTGCATTGCTGGCAGATTCTTTACCAGTTGAGCTATCAGGGAAGCCCTAGCCCACTGAATTCTCAGACGCCTGGCTTTCCAAATAAAGTTGCCATTCCTTGCCTCAGCACCTCATCTCCCAATTACTGGCCTGCTGTATGAGCAGACGGAGCCTGGATTCAACAATACTAGCAATTTCCTTTATACTATCACTGGACAAAGAAACTGTAAGAAAAGAGAACTACTGACCAATATTCTTTATGACTATTGATGCAAAAACCCTCCACAAAAAGTGTTGGAGGAATGCATTGAGACGGTATCAGTCACTGCTGGGTGACCTATGAGCTAGACCCAAGTAATGAGGCTCCTCACCTGCTCCTATTCACTTGCTTCCCCCATCCTAGAAGCTGTCCCAAGGACACAAATTTCTAATAATAAAGTGTTGTTGAGACCATCTGGATGGCATATGTCTGATGGAACTCAGTTAAGACTTGTATGCACGTTTTTAAGATTCTGGTCGGTGGATATGGAGGTCTACTTGTGGCCATCCAAGACAAGACTTGTATGCAAGTTCCATTGCTTATTAAACCTTCCACCTACCAATTTAGAGCATCTGCTCTTTCTTCAGTCTTTCCCTAGCTTCTGTATATGGAGGCCCATTTTAGATTTTACCCAAGAAACTCCTGAGGGTGTGAACCAACTACTGGTGAGCCAGCCAGCTGATCGAAGACATGGGCTGTCATCTGAAAAATGCATGTGACTTCAAAGTTGAGATTTAGGCTTATTTGGTGGGAATCCGCCCATGGGATTCTCCAGGCAAGAATACTGGAGTGGATTGCCATTTCCTTCTCCAGGGGATCTTCCCGACCCAGGGTGCGGAGAAGCCTAGTAGGTTACAGTCCACAGGGTCGCAAAGAGTCGGACACGACTGAGCGACTTCACCTCACCTGGTGGGAATCATGTGGACTTCAAGGCCAGGAGACAGCATCTCAGGTGACCCTGAGAGAACTGTTTCTGAGGAGGCGGGGAGAATGTAGTGTAGAAGTGTGCAGCAAGGGGCAGGTCATCTGAATTTTAAGAGGTTACTGTTAAATAAGGAAAATCAGATATCACAGATTAAGAGATTTTGTGCTCTTCTATGTATGGGCAGGGCAGAAAAAGAGATGCAGGGGTAGAGAACAGACATGTGGACCTGGCGGGAAGGGTGGGATGAACTGTAAGATGAGGTTCCTAGTGGGAACCTGTTCCATAGCATAGGGAGCCCAGTCTGGTAGTCTATGGTGACCTACAGGGGTGGGAAGAGGATGGGGATGATGGGAGGGAGGGCCAAGAGGGAGGGGATAGACCGGTGTGTATACATATAGTGATTCACTTTGTTGTACAGCAGAAACTAACACAGCATTGTAAAGCAAATATACTATACCTTCCCAAAAAGGTAAGTCCATTTTTATTTCCTCTCAAAAAAATTTTTTTTCTTTTTTTGGCCCACGTCACAGGGCATGAGGAGTGAACCCTTGCCCCCTGCAGTGGAAGGACTGAGTCTTAACCACTGGACTGCCAGGGAATCCCTAGACTCTGTCTTTTACTGAGTCTCTGTCCCTGGGCTGTGACCCTCACAAGTGCTTCTGAGCTTTTTCCTTCATTTCATGTGACACAGGATGGCTAGTGTGGGCGGGACTTGGTTATTTCCCTTCCTCTAGGTTGGGCAGGCTCTGGTAAAAGTTTTCCTGAGGATAGGATTTTGTTAAGGAGAACTGGGTGCTCTGGTACATTTCAAAGTAGTTTCTGTCTTCCTCCCCTCGCCAGAAGCACCTGGGGATTTTTCTCCAGTCTTGACCCTGAGCAGCTGGTAGGGCTGCTGGAGGTAAAATCCACAAGAGGGTGAGGATAAAGAAGATTTTAAGTTTTCCTTCCAGCTGCTGACTGTAGCAGCAGCTTCTGGGCCTGGGTAGGTATGATTCTGTATTCACTCTTCTCTACAGTTTTCAAGGCAGCAGTTTGCCCTGTGACCTCAATTTTCTCATGATCTGAGAAGAGCTGCTAACTAAACCATAGTTTATTCAGCTTTTTCCTTATTGTGAGGTCAGAAATGACATCCAAGCTCTTTTCATGCCACATCAGAGACCACTGTATCCTACTTTAAATTCTACACTTGAAAAAATTAATATGATTATAGATATAATTTCTCCCCCACCCACCCAAAAGTGTGACTGAATAAACAAGTGGGGTAGTAAACTCCTGTCTCAGGACCTCAGGCTGTACAAAGCTTTTCCAGATTAACTGATCGAATCAAAGTAAAGGGGTGGAATGAAGAAGGGACTTACTGACTTGTGTCTTGGGTTTGACTCTCCTCTCGATGGAAAGTGTGCACAGGTTGGGGGTGGATAGTGGGGTGGTGAGGTGGGTCATGGCTGACAAGCCTGGATTGCTCCCCTGGAAAACCAGTGAAAGGGTTGCTGAGCCATGAAAGACACCGGGATTCTTACCTCTGGAGGAGAGAAATTCAATCCAGGGCCAGAGATGAGGCTTGATCGCTCAGAGCTTTTGTGTAATAAAGTTTTATTAAAGTATAAAAGAAATAGGGAAAGTTTCTGACATAGACTTCAGAAGGAGGCAGAAAGAGTGCCCCACTGCTAGTCTTTAGCCGGATGTTATATAGGTAACAGCAGGCTGCTTATTAGAGAAAGAGAATGTCTCAAAAGCTAGAAACTGGCACCAGGCCCCTCACCTACAACAAGCATTCTGAGATAATAGTGGCAAAAGGTGAGTCATCCTGGGCCGGAAAACAATTGACATGAATCTTGAAGAAAGGCAGGTTTCCAAGTAAATATATAGTTTCCTTAACATAGATTTAGTTCACTGATTCCTAAAATGTCAATGTTCACTCTTGCTATCTCTTGTTTGACCACTTCCAATTCATGAATCTAACATTCCAGGTTCCTATGCAATGTTGTTCTTTATAGCATCAGACTTTACTTCTATCACCAGTCACATTCAGAACTGGGTGTTGTTTTTGCTTTGGCTCCATCCCTTCATTTTTTCTGGAGTTATTATCTCCAGTAGCATATTGGGCACCTACCGACCTGGGGAGTTCATCTTTCAGTGTCTTATCTTTTCACCTTTTCATACTGTTCATGGGGTTCTCAAGGCAAGAATACTGAAGTGGTTTGCCATTTCCTTCTCCAGTGGACCACATTTTGTCAGAACTCTCCACCATGACCCGTCCGTCTTGGGTGGCCCTACACGGCATGGCTCATAGTTTCATTGAGTTAGACTAGACTGTGGTCCATGTGATCAGTTTGATTAGTTTTCCGTGATTGTGGTTTTCATTCTGTTGGCCCTCTGATGGATAAGAATCTTATGGAAGCTGTCTGATGGGAGAGACTGACTTTCCGTCTTGGGTGGCCCTACACGGCATGGCTCATAGTTTCATTGAGTTAGACTAGACTGTGGTCCATGTGATCAGTTTGATTAGTTTTCCGTGATTGTGGTTTTCATTCTGTTGGCCCTCTGATGGATAAGAATCTTATGGAAGCTGTCTGATGGGAGAGACTGACTGAGGGGGAAATTGGGTCTTGTTCTGATGGGCAGGGCAAAGCTCAGTAAATTCTTAATACAATTTTCTGTTGATGGGTGGGGCTGCGTTTCCTCCCTGTTGTTTCAATCTGAGGCCAAACTATGGTGGAGGTAATGAATATAATGGCGACTTCCTTCAAAACGTCCCATGCATACACTGCTGAAATGAGTGCCCCTGCCCCTGCGGCAGGCCACTGCTGACCCAAATCTCAGTAGGAGATGCTCAAACAGTGTTCTGGTTCAGTCTCTGTGCAGCCTCTGGGTCCTGGTGCACACAAAGGTTCGTTTGGGCCCTCCGAGTGTCAAACAAACTAATGGACTGGAATGGGTAAATTTAACTCAGATGACCATTATATCTACTACTGTGGGCAAGAATCCCTTAGAAGAAATGGTCCTACCAGGCTCCTCTCTCCATGGGATTCTCCAGGCAAGAGTGCTGGAGTGGGTTGCCACTTCCTCTCCAGGGGATCTTCCTGACCCAGGGATCGAAACTGGGTCCCCCATATTGCAGGCAGACACTTTACCATCTGAGCGATCCATAACTAGGAGGATTATACAGTGGAAGTGACAAATAAATTCAAGGGATTAGATCTGATGAGTGCCTGAAGAACTATGGATGGAGGTTTGGGACAGTATACAGGAGGCAGTGATCGAGACCATCCTCAAGAAAAAGAAATGCAAAAAAGCAAAATGGTTGTCTGAGGAGGCCTCACAAATAGCTGAGAAAAGAAGAGAAGCAAAAGGCAAAGGAGAAAAGGAAAGATATAAGCATCTGAATGTAGAGTTCCAAAGAATAGCACGGAGAGATACGAAAGCCTTCCTCAGTAATCAATGCAAACAAATAGAGGAAAACAATAGAATGGGAAAGACTAGAGATCACTTCAAGAAAATTAGAGATATACCAAGGGAACATTTCATGCAAAGATGGACACAATTAAGGACAGAAATGGTATGGACCTAACAGAAGCAGAAGATATTAAGAAGAGGTGGCAAGAATACATGGAAGAACTGTACTAAAAAGATCTTCACGACCCAGATAATCACGATGGTGTGATCACTCACCTAAAGCCAGACATCCTGGAATGTGAAGTCAAGTGGGTCTTAGAAAGCATCACTATGAACAAAGCTAGTGGAGGGGATGGAATTCCAGTTGAGCTATTTCAAATCCTGAAAGATGATGCTGTCAAAGTGCTGCACTCAATATGCCAGCAAATTTGGAAAAGCCAGCAGTGGCCACAGGACTGGAAAAGGTCAGTTTGCATTCCAATCCCAAAGAAAGGCAATGCCAAAGAATGTGCAAACTACTACACAAGTGCACTCATCTCACACGCTAGCAAAGTAATGCTGAAAATTCTCCAAGTGAGGCTTCAACCGTATGCGAACTGAGAACTTCCAGATGTTCAAGCTGGATTTAGAAAAGGAAGAGGAACCAGAGATCATATTGCCAATATCCATTGGATCATTGAAAAAGCATGAGAATTCCAGAAAAACATCTACTTCTGCTTTATTGACTACGCCAAAGCCCTTGACTGTGTGGATCACAAACTATGGAAAATTCTTAAAGAGATGGGAATATCAGACCACCTGACCTGCCTCCTGAGAAAACTGTATGTAGGTCAAGAAGCAACAGTTAGAACTGGACATGGAACAACAGACTGGTTCCAAATTGGGAAATGAGTACATCAAGGCTGTATATTGTCACCCTGCTTGTTTAACTTATATGCAGAGTACATCATATGAAATGCTGGGCTGGATGAAACACAAGCTGGAATCAAGATTTCTGGGAGAAATATCAATAACTTCAGATATGCAGATGACACCACCCTTATGGCAGAAAGTGAAGAGGAACAAAAGAGCCTCTTGATGAAGGTGAAAATGGAGAGTGAAAAAGTTGGCTTAAAACTCAATATTCAGAAAACTAAGATCATAGCATCTGGTCCCATTACTTCATGGCAAATAGGGAAATAATGGAAACAGTGAGAGATTTTATTTTGGCGGGCTCCAAAATCATTGTAGATGGTGACTGCAGCCATGAAATTAAAAGACACTTGCTCCTTGGAAGAAAAGTTATGACCAACCTAGACAGCATATTAAAAATAGTTTTGTGACCTGGTTCGAAGAACTGACTCATTGGAAAAGACCCTGATGCTGGGAAAGATTGAAGGCTGGAGGAGAAAGGGACAACTGCTGAGATGGCAGGATAGCATCACCGACTCGATGGACGTGAGTTTGAGTGAACTCCGGGAGTTGGTGATGGACAGGGAAGCCTGGCGTGCTGCAATTCATGGGGTCGCAAAGAGTCGGACACGACTGAGCGACTGAACTGAACTGCACTGAGCCTTCCTGCCTGTTACCCTCTCACTGGGAACCGAAGCCACTGGATCACAGGAGGAACACAGCAGCCACAGGGCTAAGAAAGTTAGAAATTTCAGGGAACTCTCCAGTTTCTCCCCGCACCCAGCCCATCGCCCCTCCGCGGACTCAGGTCGGCAGCAGCTCACCCTCGGGCTTGCCGGAAGTCTGCAGCGGTGGGGCTCCACCTCTACTTGCCGCACAGCCCTTCCGGGAGGAGCCGGAGAGCAGGGACGCCCTGCGCAGCGGAGGTTTAATATTTACAAATTAAATATTTAATATGTAAATAATATTATTAATTCTGTAGTATTAAGGTACTGTATTATATAGGCAGTATATAAGGTATCTTATGTAGTATATAAGGTGTCTTATGTAACTGTTAGAGAACAACTAGCCAATAATGTCGGAGAAGGCAATGGCACCCCACTCCAGTGCTCTTGCCTGGAAAATCCCATGGACGGAGGAGCTTGGTGGGCTGCAGTCTATGGGGTCGCGAAGAGTCGGACACGACTGAGCCACTTCACTTTCACTTTTCACTTTCATGCATTGGAGAAGGAAATGGCAACCCACTCCAGTATTCTTGCCTGGAGAATCCCAGGGAAGGAGGAGGCTGGTGGGCTGCCGTCTATGGGGTCGCACAGAGTCGGACACGACTGAAGCGACTTAGCAGCAGCAGCTAATAATGTGATGAAAACTGACAATGATTAAAACATTTAAGAATGGGCCCCGGAGCTTCCTGGGCATCGATTTCGCTAGGATTAAATGGCAAGAAACAGTTAATTTGACTTGAAATTTGCTAAAGGCAAAAAACTACAACTTTGGCGAATAACTCCCAGTAAAAAGATACTTCTAGTTCCCATACCGGGAGTCGAACCCGGGCCGCCTGGGTGAAAACCAGGAATCCTAACCGCTAGACCATATGGGAACCACTAAGAGAATTACTCCGTTATTCGTACCTATATCATCCGCGTCAGCCTGTCGTCAGCACATCCACACGCCTGCGCACTTCAGGCTTTGCGCGCGCTTGTAGCATTTCGGCCCGACTGCGGCTGCGCGAGCTCGGGTCTGCCTACGCAGTGTTTGTCAGCATATCCGGGCGTCTCTTAAAGGGAAGGACTCTTACTCCGAAAAGCGCCCTCTAGAACCCGAGCGAGGGTGGGTGACGAGGCGCTTGTATCTCTCTTGGACCTTCGGCGCCCCCGAAGCCTAGTTTCAAACCGTAAACGAAGCGGGGCTATTGCTTGACCTTCGTTGTCAACTGACGTCTAAAACAAAAGACTTCTCTCCCCGTCGCCACCCCCCTCCCCCGGCACCCGCCTCAGGACCAGGTTCCCTGAGAAAATCTTTTCCTAGAATGGCGAAAACAGGGTTTTCATCGTCGCTCATTTTGGCTTGAGAATCTCTGAAATGCAACCTTTGTGTTGGGGGAGGGATGCCCTTTTCCCCTCCAGTCACATTGTTTCGAGTGCTTCAATTAAGGTTTTCACAAAGGTAGGGTGCCCCCTCTCCAAAATTCCTCCAACCCAACCAGAAAATTTGCCCTACTGCGATTCAAGTATATTTTTATTAAAGGCTCAAGAATTAAAACACTGTGGTACCTGTGTCTTAACTTACATTAAGATCAATGAAAAAAATGGAAATGCCAAAATATGGTAGGGGTATACAACACTGGGATTAATCGAAAGAAAAGGGTGGCATTTCAAATCAGCGCTAAGGATGATGGTCCACTGTATAAACTATGGTAGAAAAGAGGAAGTTGAGTGCAGGACTCACCCCATACTTCACTTGAATACAAAAGTTCTTGAGGAAAACACTGGAGAATTCCCTTATTATCCCATCAACCGCAATCCCAAAGCCAGAAATCATAAATTAGCTACCTGATAATTTCAACTGTTCTAAGAAACTTGATTTAAACACACAAGAGCTGAGAGAGCTTTCACCTTACTCATTACGCTATTCAACTGTTCTGTGCAGTTTAATGCAATGTGTTTTATAATAATAAGTTAAACCCACCGTAAGTAAAGTTAAAACACAAAAACTGGGAAAAAAGATATATCTCATAAACAAAAAACTAACATCCCCATAAGCTCCTAGAAACTGCTAAAAATATCAACAAGCCCATAGAAAAATGAAGCCAGGACACAGAGTTTCTGGCCCCTCAACAAATTAAGAGACTCACTCTTGAAAGGCAAAAGCAGTCTTTTAAAAACCTGAATGGTCTCTTCAAAGAGTTCCCTTGAAAATTTAGGTCAGATCCTTTTTACTTTCTGGCTTAAAACCTGCTAAGCATTCCCCATCTACTTAGGTATGTGTGTTTTTCTATCAGTGCAGAATCATTCTGTCCTAATCTGTGTAGCTATGTATGTTTTTTTTCCTCCATCAAAGTCAGTTTTAAGGATCTAGAGAAACTGAAGCACCTACTTCTTGTCCTTCCTTGCCACTAGCTGTGTAGTATTTCATCCAGTAATGAAAAACCACAGCTAACTGATGCATGAAGTTGTTTTTGTTCAATAATATGAACTAACCTAACAGCTTTGTGACTGCTCTACATGGATGCGTCCTGGAACAGTGTGAGTTTACAAGTGGTGTCACAGTAGTAACTTTGAACATTATGCAGTTTGCCTCTTCAGCCTTCCCCACCTAACAAAGTTGGAAACATGCAGACCAGAGAAGAATTAAGGAGCAGGAGTTAGTTGGGGTGGCGGGCAATCTGTGAAGGAGGAAAGGCTGATAAGGGAGCCACATCGTAGAATAGCTGTTCCCACTGCCTTGCTTCTATGGTGACAAGTCAGGGAGCTCTGGGTTCTAGCTGCTTGAGTTTCTCCTGGAGTTCCTGGAGCTGGCTTCGACCCCAGTTGATGCGGCTCTGAAGGCTGGCCATGTCTGCAGCCAGCTGCAGACCTAGAGGAGGAGAAGAGATTGTCACTGTGGTATCTATGGTGCCACATGTCTCAAGGGGCTCTGGACACCCTCAGGCCACTCTGGCCTTCAAACTATTCCTAAAACATTCCAGGTACAGCTGGCATTGTCTCCTTGAGAACCTCACTGGATTCATATTCTCAAGTCCTTCAGGTCATTGCTAAAATGTTACCTCCCCTTCAAATTTCCTTGGCCCTCTTATAGCACCCACCAGGAACTAAAAATTCACAGATCATAACATAGTCTCTGTCCGTATATCATTCCTTCTTTTCTCCATTATCACAGGCCCTCACTACTCTTGCCTTCTCTCCTTCTACTTGTTTTCTCTGTCCCCAAGAGAAGGCAATGGCACCCCACTCCAGTACTCTTGCCTGGAAAATCCCATGGACAGAGGAGCCTGGTAGGCTGCAGTCCACAGGGTCGCCGGGAGTCGGACACGACTGAGCAACTTCACTTTCACTTTTCACTTTCATGCATTGGAGAAGGAAATGGCAACCTACTCCAGTGTTCTTGCCTGGAGAATCCCAGGGACAGGGGAACCTGGTGGGCTGCCGTCTCTGGGGTCACACAGAGTCGGACACGACTGAAGTGACTTAGCATAGCAAGAGTGGTCCACATTCTGGATCCACACCTATGTTGCTTGCACTTGATATCTCTCCTGGAATAGCTGTTGGGAAGTCCTCTGGGCCCTCCACACCAGCCAGTCCTGTCTTCTGCCATACTGCCTGGTCACACTGATCACTCCCTCCAGATAACACTGTACCCTCCTGATGTTGCTTCTGCCCCACTCCTTAGTCTTCTTGACTGGCCTCTTCCCTTCTTTTCCCCATACTTCCTGTTCACATTCCTGGGACCTCTGCTGACCTCATCCCATTTCAACTTTAATGCTGTGGCTGTGTCAGCAACTTGGGGTTTTAAAACCAGTGTTATGCAGTGAGTTCTCAAATCTCTCTCTCCAGTCCAGGCCTCTTCCAAACTCCAGATACATGTACCCAACCATCCATTCAAAATCTCCACCACACCAGGGACATACCCCACACCGCTCCTGACTTTACCTCAGCTGCTGCTCTGTGGCCCTCCCGCCTCACCTTTTCAGGCATTCTGGCTACAGACTGGGCACATCCTTCACTACTCTCCTTCCCTTACTTCTGAATTGATCTATCAGCAAATCTGGTGGTTTCCACTAGAAAAAACATGCAGTTTTTCCCCGACTTATCCTGTCTTCCACTGTCCACACCACCTCCACTCTTGTCCACTGGCCTCCTCTCTGCCATACCAGACGCAACATCACCTCAGAGATCTGCCCTGGTTGGTCCCTGGCACCTAGGACACTGTTCCCCCAGATCACCAACAAAGCTCTTTCCTTCATCTCTTCAGAGGCCTTTCCAGGCTACCAAGTATACAACAGCTCCCCTAGGCTATGCCATCTATTGTGCTCTCTCTACCTTATTTTTTCATAGCAACTTTCATTGCCTGGTATTTTAGGGCCTCCTTATTTGTTTTCATGCATGTTGTTTTTCTGCACTCAATAAAGATCCAATGAGGGTGTTATACCTTTTGTTTCCTGCTGTATCCCCAGCACCTCCTATGAACGTGAACTCTGCCAACAGCCAGTAAATGTTTTTTTAAAAAACCGTAGGTGTGCAACAAGTCTGAAATGGAGAAAACCTGCAAAGCCTTTTGCAGACTAATCCCAAGCCTGGCATTAGCACTCCCTGTAGATAGAAGGTCCCTTTCAGGGTCACTCACCCTCCCGGAAGCTGGCTTGAGCTTGTCGCAGACTGTGAGGAACCAGGATTCCAAACCATTTCAAAGGGTTCTGGGGAGCTGGGGAGGAGTCTGGCTCTGGGGTCCTTGGGAGACCCTTGCGCCTGCGCAGAGCTGAAGAAAGAAAGGCTGTGGGTCTTGTTATTAATACCTGGCCGTCTTCTTGGCGACAATGTTAAACTCGATCTAAGCTCAAGATCCCAGAAAATACCAACTGTTGTAAAATCCGTTTTATGTTTTGGAAAACACCTTATTGCAAGCCCCTTGTGTCTGTACACTCTTTTTTACTGACATAAAATCAGCAAATGACCCCCCTTGTTTTCCTGTGAAAAAGGTACACAGACTTTTTGCCATTTTGCCTGAACCTGCTGAAAAGCCAGACACGCCCTTCAACTCCCCACTGTCTCATGGATGATTAACTGGGATTAGAAATTTGTCCCCCTGAAACGAGCTAGACACAGAAATAAACATCTGTTCAGCTGACACTTCTGACTGCAAAACAATTCTAACGGTAAAGGACTCACCCATAACTTTCTATTCCTCCTGTAAATCTAAGGCAAAAAAACCGCTCTGCTGAGATATTCAGATCTTCAGAACTGAGGCGCGCTCTATCGTAACAGCCTAAATAAAATCATCTCCTCAGACGTCCCATGCATTTTATCTTTTATATGGGAAGGGACCCGACGGGAAGAAGAGGGGGAGCTCACCTGCCTCGCGGGATCCCACTTCTTCTGGAGTCTGGGTGCCGGCTCTCACCATCCAGAACTTCTGGAGTCCGTCCTGAGCCTCGCTACAGAACGAGAAGGGAGACTGGACCTTTGGCGGCGCCGGCCCGGCCCTCTGCCCGCCCACCCGCTGCAGCATGCAAGGCTCCTCACCTGGTGCAGACGCGGACCTGGGGCTCCATGTGGGAGGCATACTGCAAGGGCCCTACTGATTTGGCACCCATTGCATAGCGCGCTTTGGAGAGCGAGAGCCAGCCCTGGGAAGAGAGGAGAGAGGTGAAACAAAGTAACTTCCGTGCGCTGGCCAGCCCGCCC
>SJYT01016426.1:95252-109356 GCA_006410635.1 Cephalophus harveyi | reverse complement strand
TTGCGCTTTTCAGGATCAGCGCGGCCTCAGAGCTGCGACCCTGGAAGTGATAACCTTCGTTAGGCAATCATCCGAAGGGGACCAGCCACCCGGACAGTCGGCAAGAGCTGTGGGTATCTCCGAATCAGTTCTGGAAGCGGCCGCGACTTAAACATAGGGTTGTCGGAGGGGCGATGAAACGAGGCGTCCATTTTAAAAGAGGGGCGGCTTTAATTTCAGAATGGGCGGGTAGGCGATCATCTGGCCAATCGCTGAACAGCTTTTACAGCTGCTGGAGCCTACAGTTATGATTATTTTAGAGGTTCCTCACCTTCAAATCGAACATTCCCCTCCTTGCGGTAGATAGTGAAGCCTGGCTGTCGCCTTTATTAACGGCCGTCTAAGCCACGTGACAGCACCTTGCCGCCCTATCCTGCCTATTGGTTGCTTCAGTGAGCACGCGCTTCAGTCTGGCCAATCGCTTTGCGACTCCCGCCTTCTGTTAGCCATTTTAACTTCGGGCATTGTAGGAATCAGCGGAATCCCGTGAGGTCTATACCGACTTTTGGTTAAGGGCGGAAGCGAGGACAGCGAAAGCGAGGACTGCGTTGCGCAAGCGGTATCCAAAGATTCTCCTGGACCCACGTGGAAGTTGCGCTCAGGATGGTAGGAGGGATGTTTTAAACTCCTGTTTTGGAGGTCGGGGGCTCGTGGAGGCTGGGGTTGTGGCCGGTGGGGTCGGGGCGTAGGTTTCTGGAGCCTGCTTTGCTTGGCTAAAATGGGTCGTCTGAATGGGCCTGCTCTTACCCAGCTGCGCCGCGAGGCCCGCCTTCGCCGCGAGTACCTGTACCGCAAGGCACGAGAGGAGGCTGAGCGAACGGCCCAGGAGAGGAAGGACAAGGTTCGGCGCGCGCTTGAGGGTACGTGTGTCCCCCGCTCTCCGATCTTTTATAGGGACCTTAGTTTTAAAACCCAACAGGAAACAGGCCCCAATGCTGTAAAACGCGTTTAATTAGCATTTACTTGTGTTAGGGTGGTAACTTTTCACGTATTTACTGATCATTTTCCTAACTGTTCGATCTTCCTCATGGTTTGCAAATGTTCCTTTCAAGATGGTATGAATTACTTGTCATTTATGTTACAATATCCAGATTTTACAGCTTGCTTATTAATTTTATTTACAGTGTCTTTATTGTTGTTTAGTCGCTAAATTGTAGTGTCTAGGCCTTTCCAGATTTAAACATGTCACGTGGTCCTATACATATTTCCCCTGCATCGTTTCTGTTCTTGCAACCTGTTTTCACTACAAGGTACTATATGATTGTCTTTTACTGCTGTTACAAGTCCCTTGTATTTGAAAACTGTTAATTCGTGTAGAACTTAATTTTATTTGCGTTGTAAATTAGGAATTTAACTTTGCAATATTTTGCCCACTTTCCATTTGCCCTGCTATTAAAGCAGTCTGTCACTCATGCCTGATTGGAAATGCTTTATTTATATGTATCTTGTTGGTTCTTGTGTTGGTGGAGCTCTGTTTCCTGATGATACATCAACTCAATACCTCTGTTTTAAATTCACTTTGATTGTCTTAGGTTTTAGACATGTAAAGTATTGTAATATGTGTATGTATATTTATGTCAAGCATAATGTAAAGCAGAGCTTCTCAGCGCTAGTGGTAAAAGAATCTACCCTGCTGATGCAAGAGGTGTGGGTTTGAACCCGGAGTGGGAAACGGCAACCCACTCCAGTATCCTTGCCTGGAAAATTCCAGGGACAGAGGAACCTGGCAGAGTGCTGCCCACGGATCCTGTTGGGACTGAGCTCCTGCTGTAATGACCTATCTGCTCATGTTAAAAAATGAAAATGATAAATATATTGAAGTTCAGAAATATTTCCCCTGACCTAGAGAACCACAGTATTGAATATTGATTAAAAATAAGCTATTTCCTTCCTCTTCTTTTTTGCCTGTATCATGCTTGTTTGTAATACTAAATCATATTGGTTGATTTTAGGTAGTATTAGGTTTTGTGTATTTTTTTGCCACGTTATGTTTTTGTTTGGCATCGTTATTTAGATCCATTGAGTGTAGGTGGGGCTCCTGCAGGTGAATATTCCACAGGGTCTTCATCCAATTCACTGTGGGAGGTGGTCAGCTTATTTTTAGTTTGAGTCAGCCCTGCTGCTGTGAACACTGTCTTCAGTGTGCAAGAGTTTGTCCAGGGTATGTTAGAAGTGCTGGGTTCAAAGGACATGCTCCAAAGTGGGCTTGGCCACACAGCCCAGCTGTTCTGCCAAATCTAGCTTTAGTTCACAGGGGGAACTTCTGACCCAGAGCATCACAATTAATGATTTTAATGTCAGAGGGTTTGAGGGTTTCTGATCCACTTCCCCGGTGGCTCAGAGGTTAAAGCGTCTGCCTGCAATGTGGGAGACCTGGGTTCGATCCCTGGGTCAGGAAGATGCCCCTGGAGAAGGAAATGGCAACCCACTCCAGTATTCTTGCCTGGAGAATCCCATGGAAGGAGGAGCCTGGTAGGCTGCAGTCCATGGGGTCACAAAGAGTCGGACACGACTGAGTGACTTCACTTTCACTTTCACTTTCACTTTAATATAGAATGAGTAGTTTCCATTTATTTTTTTTTTTAACATTGTTAATTTTTTTCTGACTACAAAGGGAATGCATACTTGTGGTCACATATTTTAGAAACCTCTGAAGTCTTGACACTCAGGACCCATAGTAAGTGAAATCACCTATAAACACTCTTAACAAGGTGGCATATAGCCAAAAATAATTGTTTCATTACCACCTCCACCTCTAATTACATATCAGCTCTCTGCTCAGAAACGAGTAAAGGGGTGTTTTTCTATCAAGTCTGTACAGTGTTGTAAAACCTGAAGGTTCTATGCATGTCTCTCTCAACCTCTCTGTCTTCCCCCTGCAGAGAACCGCCTGATTCCCACTGAGTTACGCAGGGAAGCTCTGGCCTTACAGGGGTCTCTGGAATTTGAGGATGCCGGCGGTGAAGGTGACCTTCCCTGACTCCATGGGCCAGCTTCTCTTCCTGCACTTGAGCCCACTAACTTCTGTGTCATTGCTGAGACACCTTGAAGAAAGGCTGTGAAGCTCCTGATCCTGAAACTGTCTTCTATACACCCTCGTGGCTGTGCACAGATGACACCTCAGGGGACCTCTCACTGAGTGCTCCCAATTCTGTTTACATGGCACAGTATTACCTCACTTTATACTTTGTTTTGTCTGTTAATTGGCCCTCTCACTAGGAATGTAGGTTCTGCTGGGACAGAACAGTGTCATTTTGTTCATTTGTGTCCCCAGCTACCAGGACTTCATTGGTATCCAGGTGTTTGATTCATTCCATTATTCAACAAATATGAAAGGAATCATAGCATAAATATTTGTTGTGAGGTAAAGGAGTCTATTATTCTGGGCCTTAACAGAATCTGAACTTGTGCTAACATGGTAGCTACTTGTTCATGTGATTACGGGAGCTTAGATGAATTAAAATCAAATATAAAGAGTCAGTTCCTCGATCATATTTGTGCTTGTAGCCAGTTTGGCCAAGGGCCACCCTGTTGCCCAGAGCAGGTACAGAGCGTTTCCATTCTTGCAGGTATTCTCAGACAGTGTTGTTCTAGGTGGATCTGGCCACTGCACATTAGCATTTCACTTCCATCAGCAATATCGTGTTCTCGTGCCTCATGCTCCTAACAGGTGTGACCAACCACGTAGATGATGAGTATCGTTGGGCAGGGGTTGAGGATCCCAAGATCATGATTACTACCTCCCGAGATCCTAGTTCCCGCCTTAAGATGTTTGCAAAGGTATGACGACAAGCGTGAGTGGGAGGTGTTCAGATACTCGGAGCCCCATCCTAACCAGAGGGAGTTCACATGCAGGAGCTGAAGTTGGTGTTCCCTGGTGCCCAGCGCATGAACCGTGGCCGGCATGAGGTAGGAGCTCTGGTGCGAGCCTGCAAAGCCAATGGGGTCACTGACCTGCTGGTTGTCCACGAGCATCGAGGCACACCCGGTAAGGCTGGTGGGAGGGAGCTCGGTGCTGCGAGGGTGGCTGGCTAGGAGCAGAGGGTCTCTGACAGCTTGTGTGGCCCTGCCAGTGGGGCTCATTGTCAGCCACCTGCCCTTTGGCCCAACTGCGTACTTCACACTGTGCAACGTAGTCATGAGGCATGACATCCCTGACCTGGGCACTGCATCAGAGGCCAAACCTCACCTCATCATACATGGTTTCTCCTCCCGCCTGGGTAAGCGGGTGAGTCTGCGGCCATGGGCTGGGGGCTGGGGGCTGGGAGCTGGGAGCTGGGAGGTGCGAGGCCAGGCATTTGAGGCTTTTCTTCCTGCTGCCCTAGGTCTCTGACATACTCCGCTACCTGTTCCCTGTGCCCAAAGATGACAGCCACCGGGTCATCACCTTCGCCAACCAGGACGACTACATTTCCTTCCGGTGGGTCTGTTGGCTGGGTTCAAGTGATGAACCGACCTTTATGTCCCTGTACTGTTTGTTGTTTATCCTGCAGCTGCTCCCTGCCTCCCCTCAACCCTGCCCTGCCCCCTTTGCCCCAGGCACCATGTATACAAGAAGACCAACCACCGCAATGTGGAACTGACCGAGGTTGGGCCGCGCTTTGAGCTGAAGTGTGAGTTTGGGGCTTTCTCCTACATCTGGTGGTGGGCAGTGCTGGATATGTAGGTGACCATATCTCACCCCCTTCCCCTAGTGTACATGATCCGCCTGGGCACGCTGGAACAAGAGGCCACTGCTGACGTAGAATGGCGCTGGCACCCCTACACCAACACTGCACACAAGAGAGTCTTCCTGAGTGCTGAGTAGCCCACTCGCTAATGAGGATATGGACCTGGACCTGGGAGGTGGGGAGCTGCTGCTGCTGCTGCTGTTAAGTCGCTTCAGTCATGTCCGACTGTGCGACCCCATAGATGGCAGCCCACCAGGCTCCCCCATCCCTGGGATTCTCCAGGCAAGAACACTGGAGTGGGTTGCCATATCCTCCTCCAATGCGTGAAAGTGAAGTCACTCAGTCGTGTCTGACTCTTCGCAACCCCATGGACTGTAGCCTACCAGGCTCTTCCGCCCATGGGATTTTCCAGGCAAGGTACTGGAGTGGGATGCCATTGCCTTCTCCTGGGAGGTGGGGAGAGGTCAGATAAAATCTAATTGCTGTAGCACCCTGTTTACCTCTTAAGTGGTCAGGGCAGGTCTGTTGGGTTGAATGTGGGAGGTGTGGGGGTCTCCTCAGGTGTGGACCTGGCAGCTCTGGGACATCCTCAGGCCCAGTAGTGACATTGTGTGTAGGACAAGGCAGACCTGATGCAGTGACTAGCTCCTGGGCTGTTGGGAGGGTTTGCTGCTACCCTGGGAGATCTGATTCTGCTGTTAGTGGCCGTGTCCATTCATCATCTGGGAATGGGAATAAAAGTGTGAGCACAGAAGTCTCACAGCGGAGGTTGGCCCTGGGGACCAGCTTTTAGCCAGGGCAGGCAGAAAATAAACAAGATGCAAACCATTTATTCATTTCATTGTGGCCTCCTTTGAGTGTAATTCAAGTTCCTCAGAGAACCCAGTGCACTTGGTTTCACCAGCAGTGGGAAGCTCTATATGGTCATCGTTCCCTTTAAGAATCTCTTTAGGATCTCCCTAGATTACCGAGGATCTCTCTTAAGTTATCAAGGGTGTCTGGTATGTGAGTTCAACACTTTG
The DNA here is from genome assembly GCA_006410635.1 of Cephalophus harveyi. Taxonomy (NCBI): domain Eukaryota; kingdom Metazoa; phylum Chordata; class Mammalia; order Artiodactyla; family Bovidae; genus Cephalophus; species Cephalophus harveyi. Next base: position 103,625 of record SJYT01016426.1, on the reverse strand, counting down.
TGATGGGCACAGACTCAACTTGTTTCCTGTTTTAACAACCACAAACATTGCTTTAGGAACACTAAACATAACGTCTGTGCATATTTATGCAAGTATATCTGATGAGTAAACTGCTGCAAGTGGAATTGTGTCTTGAAAATGATTATAGATGCTGCTGAATTGTCCTTCAAGAGGCTGTCTCTTCAAGCCACTGTCAGTAGATCTGAGTGGTTCCTGTGTCCTTGCTATAACTGGGGACTGTCAGACTTGGTCAAGCTCTAGGTGCAAAATTGTTCCTCAATTGAATGTATTTTTAAAATTATAACAGATGCTAGTGTTAGTTGCTCAGTCATGTCCGACTCTTTGCAACCCCATGGACCGTAGCCCACCTGGCTCCTCTGTCCATGGGATTCTCCAGGCAAGAATACTGGAGAGGATAGCCATGTCCTCCTCCAGGGGATCTTCCTGAGCAAGGAATTGAACCCAGGTGTGCTGCATTGCAGGCGGCTTCTTTATCATCTAATCCACCAGGGAAGCTCGTAACAGATGTTATACATATTCAAATATTCATTGGCTATATGTGTGTTCTCTGTGACCTGTTAGCTCTTTATAGAAAGTTGTTTACCTTTACGTTGATAGATTGTTTTAAGTCTTCTAATTGTGGAGAATTCCAAAATAAGAGCAGAGAGGACTGTACAGTGAGTCCACGGAGCCCATCTCATTGACCAGTATCCTGGTGGCTCAGCAGTAAAGAATCCGCCTGCCAATGCGGGACACGGGAGACGCAGGAGCCACAGGTTTGATCCCTGAGTCAGGAACATCCCCTACAGAAGAAAACGGCAACCCACTCTAATATTCTTGCCTGGGAAATGTCTTGGACTGAGGAGCCTGGCCAGCTACAGTCCATGCAGTCACAAAGGATTTAGCAACTAAACAACAACCCACTTTGTAGCTGCACCCTCTCCTGATACCTGCTCCACTTGTTGATTTTGAAGCAAATCCCAGATACATATTTCATCCAAAAATATTTCCATATAGCTCTAAAAAATAGGACTCAACAAAAATAATCTAGCACTGTCACACTTTAAAAAATCAATAGTTATTCCAGATTCTACTCTACATATCCAGTTAATGTTCAGTTTTCCCTGATATGGTATGTTCATTTGAACCAGGTGCATTTCATTGCAAATGGTTGACAATTCTCTTGTCCTTTTAAAAACAGCTTTATTGAGATACGATGCACGTCAACACCATTGATCTGTTTAAAGTATACAGTTAAATAGTTTTTTTATTATATTCACAGGGTTGTATAGTCATCACCACGATCTAATTTTAGGCTACTTTTGTCCCCTCTGAAAGAAACTCCATACCCTTTAGCTGTCACTTCCATTCCTTTCCAACCTTCTCCCAACTCTCAGCACCCTGTAACCACTAATCTACTTGTGGTCTCTCTAGACTTGCCTACTCTGGACATTCCATAGGAACTGTGATAGAAAAGAATCTGGTATTCCATTACAAGTTATTCACTAAAGGGATGTTGCCTCCAAGCTTAAACTATACATAATGGCCCACTTCCGGGAACTTTGCTTCCAGGTAATGAGTGTTAGGCTGAAATACCTTTGTTTAGCTCCAGGAACATCCTGACCAGGCCCAGCTGTGAACGACTGCAGGGAGGAAGAAATTAACACATCCCCTCTGGAGGCGAATGGGAACCAGGAAGTGTTTGACTTTTCTCCCTACCCTTTTGGTATAAAGGAGCCTGAATTCAGACTCAGGCAAGATGGTTCAAACCCATTATCTTCGTTTGCTGGCTTTCTGAATAAAGTCTCTATTCCTTGTCTCAGTGACTCATCTCTTGAACCTGCCTGTTGTGCAGCAAGCTTAGTATGAGTTTACACTCGGAATGGAATCATACAATTTGTAGTGTTTTGTGACTGGCTTCTGTCGACTAAAGAATAGTCACAACCTGAGAATAAAAAGTTATTTGGTGGGAATGTTTAGGACTTCAAGCCCGGGAAACAGCATCTCAGGTAGCCCTGAGAAACTGCTCTGAAGAAGCTGGAGAGGGAGGCAGGGTGTATATAAAAGTTTGCAACAAAGAGGGCAGGCAGTCTGAACATCAAAGATTATTGTAATTAAGGAAAACCAGATGTCTCAAGGAATTTAGTGCTCTTCTTTATATGGGAAGATGCAAGTTTCTGGGCTCACTCCTTTCATATGCACTTCTGCTATCTGGGACCAAATCCTGCAATCTTGCTTTTTGAGTGTTCACATCTTTAATTCCTTTTTCACCGTAAGGGGTGGCAGAAGACTGCTGCTTTTGCTTACATCCAGCAACACCCTCCCCCCCTCCCCCTTTCCCGCCCTTCGCCCCACTCCAAGCTCCTTAGCAATCGCTGCGGGGGGCGAGGTAGCAGGATCTATTGGATCACAGGCATCGTTTTCCCTTTTGGGAGTTCTCATTCATGTTTAGAGGCCTGAAATCACTGATGGCGGTGACATTCTTGCCCACTGATAACAGCAGGAAATATTTCACATTTCTCAGTGTTGTTTTCAAAATTTATGTTGTAGTATGTATCACTAGTTCATTCCTCTTTGTTCCTAAATAGTATTCTATTATATGTGTATGTAAGGTGACCATGGCAGTCAGGCAGAGAAGGATACATTATAGGAAGAGAGAAAGGGGTCTACCTTTACCAGTGCTCTCCCTTTACAGCCAACCCTTCTTGGTGGCTCAGAGGTTAAAGCATCTGCCTCCAATGCGGGAGACCTGGGTTCAATCCCTGGGTCGGGAAGATCCCCTGGAGAAGGAAATGGCAATCCACTCCAGTATTCTTGCCTGGAAAATCCCATGGATGGATCACAAAGAGTCGGACACGACTGAGCAACTTCACCTTCTTATACCCTATCGATGGGAAATTGTGCCTCGAAGGGAGGGGTCCTTAGTTCAGCTCACAGCTGGGGTCTTGTGATCATGTATTTGGAGCATTCTCAGGATTGGTAGTCATGTTTCAGTTTTCAGTTCAGTTGCTCAGTCATCTCCGACTCTGCGACCCCATGGACTGCAGCACGCCAGGCCTCCCTGTCCATCATCAACTCCTGGAGTTTACTCAGACTTATTGAGTCCTTGATGCCATCCAATCATCTCATCCTCTGTCGTCCCCTTCTCCTCAATCTTTTCCAGCATCAGGGACTTTTCAAAGAGTCACTTCTTTGCATCAGGTGGACAAAGTATTGGAGTTTCACCTTCAGTCAGCATCAGTCCTTGCAATGAATATTCAGGGTTGATTTCCTTTGGGATGGACCTGTTGGATCTCCTTGCAGTCCAAGGGACTCTCAAGAGTTGCCTCTGACAGTTCAAAAGCATCAGTTCTTCTGCGTTCAGCTTTCTTTATAGTCCAACTCTCACATCCATACCTGACTACTGGAAACACCATAGCTTTGACTAGAAGGACCTTTGTTGGCAAAGTAATGTCTCTGCTTTTTAATATGCTGTCTAGGTAGGTTATAACTTTTCTTCTAAGGAGCAAGTGTCTTTTACTTTCATGGCTGCAGTCACCATCTGCAGTGATTTTGGAGCCCCCGAAAATAAAGTCTGTCACTGTTTCCACTGTTTTCCCATCTGTTTGGCATGAAGTGATGGGACCAGATGCCATGATCTTCGTTTTCTGAATGTTGAGTTTAAAGCCAACTTTTTCACTCTTCTCTTTCACTTTCATTAAGAGGCTCTTTAGTTCTTTTTCACTTTTTGCCATAAGGGTGGTGTCATCTGCATATCTGAGGTTATTGATATTTATTCCAGCAATCTTGATTCCAGCTTGTACTTCATCCAGCCCAGTGCTTCTCATGATGTGCTCTGCATATAAGTTAAGTAGGGTGACCATATACAGCCTTGAAATATTCCTTTCCCTATTTGGAACCAGTCTTGTTCCATGTCCAGTTCTAGCTGTTGCTTCCTGACCTGCATACAGATTTCTCAAGAGGCAGGTTAAGTGTCTGGTATTCCCATCTCTTTAAGGATTTTCCAGTTTCTTGTGATCCACACAGTCAAAGGCTTTGGCATAGTCAATAAAGCAGAAATAGATGTTTTTCTGGAACTCTTGCTTTTTCCATGATCCAGTGGATGTCGGCAATTTGATCTCTGGTTCCTCTTTCTTTTCTAAAACCAGCTTGAACATCTGGAAGTTCATAGTTCACATACTGGCTTGGAGAATTTTGAGCATTACTTTCCTTGCATGTGAGATGAGTGCAGTTATACAGTCATTTGAGCATTCCTTGGCATTGCCTTTCTTTGGGATTGGAATGAAAACTGACCTTTTCCAGTCCTGTGGCCACTGCTGAGTTTTCCAAATTTGCGGGGATATTGAGTATAGCACTTTCACAGCATCATCTTTTCAGTTTTGAAATAGTTCAACTGGAATCCCATCACCTCCACTAGCTTTGTTCATAGTGATACTTCCTAAGGCCCACTTGACTTTGCATTCCAGGATGTCTGGCTCTACGTGAGTGATCATACCATCATGATTATCTGTGTTGCGACGACCTTTTCTTGCCATCTCTTAATATCTTTTGCTTCTGTTAGGTTCATACCATTTCTGTCCTTTATTGAGCCCATCTTTGCATGAAATGTTCCCTTGGTATCTCTGATTTTCTTCAAGAGATCTCTAGTCTCAGAGGTTAAAGCATCTGCCTCCAATGCGGGAGACCTGGGTTCAATCCCTGGGTCGGGAAGATCCCCTGGAGAAGGAAATGGCAATCCACTCCAGTATTCTTGCCTGGAAAATCCCATGGATGGATCACAAAGAGTCGGACACGACTGAGCAACTTCACCTTCTTATACCCTATCGATGGGAAATTGTGCCTCGAAGGGAGGGGTCCTTAGTTCAGCTCACAGCTGGGGTCTTGTGATCATGTATTTGGAGCATTCTCAGGATTGGTAGTCATGTTTCAGTTTTCAGTTCAGTTGCTCAGTCATCTCCGACTCTGCGACCCCATGGACTGCAGCACGCCAGGCCTCCCTGTCCATCATCAACTCCTGGAGTTTACTCAGACTTATTGAGTCCTTGATGCCATCCAATCATCTCATCCTCTGTCGTCCCCTTCTCCTCAATCTTTTCCAGCATCAGGGACTTTTCAAAGAGTCACTTCTTTGCATCAGGTGGACAAAGTATTGGAGTTTCACCTTCAGTCAGCATCAGTCCTTGCAATGAATATTCAGGGTTGATTTCCTTTGGGATGGACCTGTTGGATCTCCTTGCAGTCCAAGGGACTCTCAAGAGTTGCCTCTGACAGTTCAAAAGCATCAGTTCTTCTGCGTTCAGCTTTCTTTATAGTCCAACTCTCACATCCATACATGACCACTGGAAACACCATAGCTTTGACTAGAAGGACCTTTGTTGGCAAAGTAATGTCTCTGCTTTTTAATATGCTGTCTAGGTAGGTTATAACTTTTCTTCTAAGGAGCAAGTGTCTTTTACTTTCATGGCTGCAGTCACCATCTGCAGTGATTTTGGAGCCCCCGAAAATAAAGTCTGTCACTGTTTCCACTGTTTTCCCATCTGTTTGGCATGAAGTGATGGGACCAGATGCCATGATCTTCGTTTTCTGAATGTTGAGTTTAAAGCCAACTTTTTCACTCTTCTCTTTCACTTTCATTAAGAGGCTCTTTAGTTCTTTTTCACTTTTTGCCATAAGGGTGGTGTCATCTGCATATCTGAGGTTATTGATATTTATTTCAGCAATCTTGATTCCAGCTTGTACTTCATCCAGCCCAGTGCTTCTCATGATGTGCTCTGCATATAAGTTAAGTAGGGTGACCATATACAGCCTTGAAATATTCCTTTCCCTATTTGGAACCAGTCTTGTTCCATGTCCAGTTCTAGCTGTTGCTTCCTGACCTGCATACAGATTTCTCAAGAGGCAGGTTAAGTGTCTGGTATTCCCATCTCTTTAAGGATTTTCCAGTTTCTTGTGATCCACACAGTCAAAGGCTTTGGCATAGTCAATAAAGCAGAAATAGATGTTTTTCTGGAACTCTTGCTTTTTCCATGATCCAGTGGATGTCGGCAATTTGATCTCTGGTTCCTCTTTCTTTTCTAAAACCAGCTTGAACATCTGGAAGTTCATAGTTCACATACTGGCTTGGAGAATTTTGAGCATTACTTTCCTTGCATGTGAGATGAGTGCAGTTATACAGTCATTTGAGCATTCCTTGGCATTGCCTTTCTTTGGGATTGGAATGAAAACTGACCTTTTCCAGTCCTGTGGCCACTGCTGAGTTTTCCAAATTTGCGGGGATATTGAGTATAGCACTTTCACAGCATCATCTTTTCAGTTTTGAAATAGTTCAACTGGAATCCCATCACCTCCACTAGCTTTGTTCATAGTGATACTTCCTAAGGCCCACTTGACTTTGCATTCCAGGATGTCTGGCTCTACGTGAGTGATCATACCATCATGATTATCTGTGTTGCGACGACCTTTTCTTGCCATCTCTTAATATCTTTTGCTTCTGTTAGGTTCATACCATTTCTGTCCTTTATTGAGCCCATCTTTGCATGAAATGTTCCCTTGGTATCTCTGATTTTCTTCAAGAGATCTCTAGTCTTTCCCATTCTGTTGTTTTCCTCTATTTCTTTGCACTGATCACTGAGGAACGCTTTTTTCTCTCTCCTTGCTGTTCTTTGAAACTCTGCATTCAGATGGGTGTATCTCGCCTTTTCTCCTTTGCCTTTTGCTTCTCTTCTTTTCATAGCTGTTTGTAAGGCCTCCTCGGCCAGCTGTTTTTCTTTTTTGCACTTCTTTTTTTGGGGGATGGTCTTGATCTGTGACTCCCGTACAATGTCCCAAACCTCCATAGTTCTTCAGGCACTCTATCAGATCTAATCCCTTGACTCTGTTTGTCACTTCCACTGTATAATCGTAAGGGATTTGATTTAGGTCATACCTGAATGATCTAGTGGTTTTCCCTACTTTCTTCAATTTAAGTCTGAATTTGGCAATAAGGAGTTCATGATCTGAGCTACAGTCAGCTCCCAGTCTTCTTTTTGCTGACTGTTTAGAGCTTCTCCATCTTTGGCTGCAAAGAATATAATCAGTCTGATTTCAGTATTGACCATCTGTTGATGTCCATGGGTGGAGCCTTCTCTTGTGTTGTTGGAAGAGGGTGTTTCCTGTGACCAGTGTGTTCAGTTGGCAAAACTCTATAGCCTTTGCCCTGCTTCTTTCTGTACTCCAAGGCCAAACTTGTCTGTTAATTCTGAGTATCTCTTGACTTCCTACTTATGCATTCCAGTCCCCTATAATGAAAAGGCAATCTTTTGGGGGTGTTAGTTCTAGAAGGTCTTGTAGGTCTTCATAGAACCATTCAGCATCAGCTTCTTCAGCATTACTGGTTGGGGCATAAATTTGGATTACTGTGATATTGAATGGTTTGTCTTAGAAATGAACAGAGATCATTGCATTCAAGTACTGCATTTCGGACTCTCTTGTTGACTGTGCGAGCTACTCCATTTCTTCTAAGGGATTCTTGCCCACAGTAGTAGATATAGTGATCATCTGAGTTCAGTTTACCCATTCCAGTCCATTTTATTTCGCTGATTCCTAAAATGTTGACATTAACTCTTGCCATCTCCTGTTTGACCACTTCCAATTTGCCTTGATTCATGGACCTAACATTCCAGGTCCCTATGCAGTATTGCTCTTTACAGCATCAGACCTTGCTTCCATCACCAATCAATCACATCCACAACTGGGTATTGTTTTTGCTTCTTTCTGGAGTTACTTCTACACTGATCTCCAGTAGCATATTGGGCACCTACTGGCCTGGGGAGTTCATCTGTCCGTGTCCTATCTTTGTGCCTTTTCATACTGTTCATGGGTTCTCAAGGCAATAATACTGAAGTGGTTTGCCATTCCCTTCTCCAATGGACCACGTTTTGTCAGAATTCTCCACCATGATCCATCCATCTTGGGTGGCCCTACCTAGCATGGCCCATAGTTTCTTTGAGTTAGACAAGGCTGTGGTCCATGTGATCAGGTTGGTTAGTTTTTTGTGATTGTGGTTTTCAGTCTGTCTGCCCTCAAATGGAAAAGGAAAAGAGGCTTATGCAAGCTTTCTGATGGGAGAGACTGATGAGGGGGAAACTGGGTCTTGTTCTGATGGGTGGGGCTGTGCTCAGTTCAGTTCAGTCGCTCAGTCGTGTCCGACTCTTTGCGACCCCATGAATCGCAGCATGCCAGGCCTCCCTGTTCATCACTATCTCCCGGAGTTCACTCAGACTCGCGTCCATAGAGTCCATGATGCCATCCAGCCATCTCATCCTCGGTCGTCCCCTTCTCCTCCTGCCCCCAATCCCTCCCAGCATCAGAGTCTTTTCCAATGAGTCAACTCTT